>RJWJ010005186.1:49409-70239 GCA_004363605.1 Indri indri | reverse complement strand
AGCAGCAGAGGATGAACCCCAAACACCTCCCAGCCCTCCTGGGTCCAGGTCCAGGGACTGGGGCAGGCACTGTCCATTTCAGGGACACGCCACTGCATGTTTCCAGGGAAGACTTTGGGTGGAGGAACATACGTCTACACCAGCGGACAGGCATTGGGCCTAACAAAGGTTTGGTGACTGGGGCCCATGCCCCTCAGAGTGAAGCACAGTCAACAGTGCCAAGGCCACAGACCCCAGGCCCCCCAGGCCAAAGAGAAGCTGCACTTACAGAGGCACCAGCGGGCCCAGGGGACCCAGGAGTACCAGGTTCACCGCGAGGACCTTGAGCGCCTTCAGGACCACGGGCACCAGTGGGGCCAGCTTCACCCTGGGAAGAGGCAGGGAGGATGACATGAAGAGAAGAGGGGGACACAGACCTCTAGGGGGCTGGCAACAGTTCAGGGCCAGCTGCGTGCACGGCACCCGAGAGTTGAGTTACGCATGTGCTCCCACCCTTGCACACTAGCATGCGTGTTCACACGTGTGTTCACATACAGGTCATATTTTTGTTTTTGTCCCCATTTGGCTAAGCTGATGACTTGATGACTCCCATGCTATCCTTCTCCACCCCACCGCCCCCCTTCTCGCCTCTGCACCGTAAACCTCCACAGGCAACGGCACAGTTAGGTGCTCTAGCAATGGGCCGCTTGGAGGTTCTGCCGATGCCTATCGGAAAGGTGTGGGCTGGGGACCCTGCCATCCTGGCACCATGGGATGACGGACATATGCCCCTCTCTCCCCACCCCTGCTGTGTTTCCATTTTATTGAGGAACTGAGGCCCCAGGGGTGAGCTCGGGGCCACCTGGCCTGCTGCTTCCCTGAGCATCTCGGCTCAGAGCACCCTGCACCCTCCATGCCCATCTGGCTGGCGGGTGCACATGGACACCCCAGGCTCTGGCCGCAGCCTGCTGGAAACGAGCTGACAAGCCAGGGAAAAAGCACCCTGGTTTTCCCTGCTCCACTGCAAGCCAGTCCCCTCTGGGGGCCTCCGGCAGCCCCCTCCCCACAAACGGCCTCTGCTTTTACTTTCATGTTTTCCTGAAAGTTATAACTCTCTGGACGGCAGAGTCCCCAGGGAGGGCTGCTGACCTGGAGAGAGGGCAGAGCCTGCTCAGGTTTCTTCTCAGACATTCTTGCTTCACTTTTGTAGCTATTATTTTCTAAAGGTCAGGCCCCCTCACCTTCCGCTGTCCCTCTTCACAATGGGTCTCCTTCACCAGGCTCCAGGGGCCTCAGACACTGTCTGGTTGCCATGGAAACCCCCAGGAAGGGAAAAGCAACCTGATGCCAGTGACACACGGAGGCTCCGTATTCATTCCCAGGGACGTCCACACTGGAATCCCTCCTGGGCCACAGGGGCCTGTCCCTGAACTGGCTGGCCTCCCACTGGCCTCTAGGAATCCTCCGAAGGACTCCATTAACTCAGCTGGAAGAACCAGGCACCCGGGTGAGGCAGACCCTGGGGGGGCAGGAAGCTGGGAGCTGACTCCTTGCCCGTTCACGCCCCGCCCGTCCCCTCCAGCAGCCAGCACCCCTTGGTCTCCAGGCTGCTCAGCTGTTGGGTCTCCCCCAGGCTTGTTTGTCTTCTTACTGTTGTTCCTGGCCTTCTGCCCCTTCCCAGGTCTCTGGTGTGTCCCCATCTTTTTCTCTGTCTGCCTTTCCCCGCTCTGAAGCTGTAACTGGACCTCTCACTTTTTATCATCCCGTCTTACTTTCCCCCCAGCTGGTGATGCTGCGAAGCGCCTGGCTTTGTGCCCTGCCTGGGTGCAGAGCAGTAGTGGGCAGTAGGAGCCACTCCTGGGGGGCGGGGGTGGCTAGCAAGGGTCACGGGGAGAGAGGAGTGTCTCAGCATGCAACAGGGCACCCACCTTGGCTCCGGGAGCACCAGGGAAGCCAGGACCACCAGCGGGACCGACAGGACCCTGGAGAGAGGAAGCGGGTAAAGGGGTTATCCCAGTTCTGGGCACAACCTCTCCCACCTCCAAGGTGAGCCGCCTACACACCTCACGCTCCCTCCCACCCCGTGCTGATTTCACTCTGCATCTATTATGGTTAAAAGTCCCTGGATGAAAATTGCCACAACTGCCAGTGTCCCTAGGTCCCTTGCTTTGCCTGGCATCAAAAGGCAAAGCAAGTTTCTGACTATATGCGAAGACAGAAGCAGACATTTCTTTCACCGCCCTCCTCAAAAAAGACCGAAAGGGTGACTGAGAAAAATGAACGAATGCTTCAAAGCTTGTTATCCACATGCTCAGGCAATATTTAAAAATGATTCTTCCTCCTTCTTCCTCTATTCTGATAGAAGTCAGAGCACTGCTGTGGTTACACCAAATAACCCCTGCAGACCTCATCGGGCTGTTTACTGGCACTGAAAATATAACCACCACCCGCTGAGGACTATAGGAACTCACCGGAGGCCCTGCGGGGCCTGGCTGGCCATCGTTGCCGCGGGCACCCTGTGGACGAGGAAGAAGAAACCTCCATGAGAGGTGTGCACAGGCCTGTCCACCCCTGCTCACAGCCCATCCTCACAGAAGATGAGCCAGATACTGCCCAGGGCGTCCCAGGGCTGAGCACAGAAGGGCGGGGTGTGAGTGGCAGGACAGTCCGCCATGGGAACCCCTCTGTGGCGCCTTTGTGAGTGGCTGGAAGCATAGGTGATTTCCCTGCTATTCTCTTATTTCGTCAACTTGAGTTTAGATTGCAAATATCCCTAACTTCAGGCCAAGTTATCATCTAAAGATTCAGTGAATTGGGCAAAAGGAATTGAAATAGCCATGCAGCAGCCTGGACTCAGCGCTTCCCGCCTGCCCACAGAGGGATGCATGTTCAAGGATTGGTTAACCTCCTTGGTTAGAACATGGTTAAGGCCTCCTCTTGGTTGGCTCCAGGTTGCTTCTGTGCTCCGGCCCCTCTCCAGACAACCTGCTCTTTAGGAAGACAAAGATGCTTGCAGGATGTCTTCCGCTGGCTGGCCTGATGGGGACAGGGCACCAGCCACCGCCCAAAGACATACAGCTGAACCCTGAGAGGTTTTGCTTCACAAAGCAAGGCTGCCAGTTCCTTCTGTACAGGACTTGTGCTTTGAGGGTTTTTTCCCCTGGGTTTGTGGTGTGCACCTCTCAAACTCTCTCTCAAGGCCCCTAGGGCCCAGGGAACTCTTTACCCAAATTCTGGGAGCCAGCAAGCTGGGCCGAGCTGGACCTGGGACCTGATCCTGGGCAGGGGACCTGAGCAGGCCCGGAGGGGACCTTTCCCCTCCTGGGCCCCACCTGCCAGCCTCTGCCTCTCTTCAGAAGCTGGAGGGGAAGGATACTTTAGGGGGAGCTCGTGTTTTAAACGAAACTCAAACTGGCTTCTTGGCTATAGCCCAGTTCTCCTAACTGAGCCTCTCCAGACTGGCATTTAACAGCAAAGCACGAGAAGACTTCACAGAAAAAAACATCAGAGGGAACGTAAAGCCTCAGCATTGGCCACAGCCCTCTGGGCTGGACTGGCCACTTTGGGAAGCTCTAGAGCTCCTTCCCCCTGGAGGCGGCCAGCAGAGAGTCCCAGGCCGGGCATGAGCAAAGGGGAGCTGCCGCACTGCTCTGAGAGCCAGAGTCCGGCTGGCATCGGCCAGCTCTCCCTGCACCAAGGCTGGGGAGAGGGCACAGTTGGGCCCAAGGGAGGGCACGTGACCACAGCAGGCAGGACCGAACCAGCCCAGCCCCCAGCCCAGCCTTGACACCAGGCCCACAATTGGAAGTACGTGAGCCTGCCCTGTGTCTGGGGCCCGCACGCCTCAGACACTGCACAGCCACCTTCTGGAAGGCAAGGCTCAGAGTGCTGCTGGGAGCCCTCAGAGCCGGGGCTGGCCAAGAGGAGTCTGATTGGAGGGCGGAGGGAGGAGGAGCAAAGAAGGGCTCAAAGGCAACGTTGTCAACCTTCGAAGCCAAATGTTATACACACACTGGCAGCCTGACTCCCGTGGGGACAGGACCCAGCGTGGAGAGCCGAGAGCAGGGCCTGCTGCTCCCAGGAAGGAGCAGGACCAGGGCAGGTTTCTACTCCTATCCTGGGCTGAGGCCACCACGGCTCGGAGCCTCGCTGAACGGCCACAAGCCAGCACCCGCTAATCTGTAGAAACAGTGGTGTTTCTTGGCAGGCCCAGGGCTCTCTAATCCCCTCACACAAAGTGATCTGGGGCAAGGCACTTCAGCAGCCCTGGCTGACAAATGGGGGTCGAGGCTGCTGGTTATTTCACTGATCTGCTATGGAGGGAAAATTCTGCCAAACAGACACATTATCCGGAAAGCAGCACAACGGAGTGAAGCGGATGTGCTTTGGCCAGCCCTGCGAGGACCCGTGAGGAGGGGCCTCAGCGCTTGGGTGGTTGGGGTATGAATTCAACAGAAAGCATAATGTTCCTTAAACACGGCTTTCATCACACCACTCGCCTGACTAAGCACCTACAAGGACTCTCTATTGCTAAAGGACCGGAGCTAAACGCCTCTGTCTGGCACCTGCACCCTCTGTCAGCTGCCAGTCCCCTTACTCTTAATCCCCCACATTAACTAGGGGCCACCAGAGTACGAGGCTGCAAAGTGTCATTTATCGTAGGCTATTTAACTTTTCTATGCCACAGTTTCTTCTTCTCTAAAATAGGGAGAAGGGTAGAACCTACCCCATAAGATGTGGGGGAGATTAGATAAGACAAAGCATATAAGATATTAAACTTAGCAAGTGCCCATGAAACAGTGGCCACCAGTATTGTGTCACGTCACTAGCAGCAGCGTCAAGTATAAACCCCTGTGAGCGGATGCTGGACTCTGCTATGCTTTTCTAAGCCATCATCATCTGAGCGACCAGAAAGGACAAAAAGAGTAGCACAGTGTCCATAAACTTCAACTAGAGAGGCCGAGGAGCAGGTAGGTGGAGGCTGTCAAAGGGGTGACTGATAACCCAGACTGGTTAAGAGAGTCCCACTCCCACCCACAACCCTCCTCCTTTAACTGCAGATCCAGCCTGGGAATTTTCGACAGGCACACTCGGAGTGAATTCTTATGGGATCATGATACTCTCCGCACTTCACAGGGCTGTTTTGAGGGTCAGGCAAAATAAACTTGTAAACTCTAAAGTGCTGGGCCAATGGTGGCGTTTGGCTTTGTCAATTACTCACCGCAGCACCAGCAGGTCCAGCTCGTCCTCTTTCACCAGGCAGGCCACGGGGACCCTGAAACGCAGAGCATGACAGCCCAAGCATGAGCTGGCTTCACAGCACCCTGGTCATCACCCCAGATCCCAGAGGAGAGGGGGCCTGCGCTTGCCCAGGAAGCACAGGAGCTCCTGAGGGCGCTGCCTTCCTGCCCAGCCCAGGGCTCCCGGGACCACAGCGAAAGTCCTTCTGCCTGGGCAGAACGCAAAGGCTCCTGTTGTTACCTAGCGGAAACCTTGTTGGCATGTCTTGCCTCTTGCCAAAATGTTGAGCATAAACAGAATATTTAAAAATTGAAGCGTATTTTAATTGTGTTAACAGGACTATTTCAAGGAAATGTTGGTGAAATCTTGAACAAAATGTCTACCTAATACATTTTACTTTTTGCTCATAGTCATATCAAATCTACAAAACTGAATATTTACTTTGCACAAAGGGAGCACTGGGGTTTATGGTGCAGCCATCTGTTAGGCTCTAGGAGGTGTCTCCAAAGCGTCTGACAGCCTTCTGGGGGCAGGGGGACACCCATACTCACCATCGGGCCCGGAGAACCATTCTCGCCAGGGGAACCACTCTCACCCTGGAAAAAAGACACACAGGGTCAGTGTCTGGGACCCCATTTCCAGTCCCCAGACAACTCCCAAGGAAGACACTGAAAGCACTGATCATCTCCCCTAGCAATGACACACTTGAACTGCAGTTCTGTGAGGGGCAGTGTCCCCAGCTCCCAGGCCTGCTGTTCACCCACTGGGATGTAGGAGCGGGAGCGGGTGTTCCCGGCCAGAGCTGTCCTGATGTGCTAACTCCACTAAGCTCCACAGTGTCTCCTGGACTGGACAGAAAGGTCCTCCCTGTGTGCTTCCAGGTCCCTTACCTTCACGCCTGGGGCACCAGCTTCTCCCTTAGCACCATCTAGGCCTGGGTAACCCTAGGGAACAAGAGAAAACTCAATCACAAATAGGAAGAAATGCACACCCCCAAAGTGCTTTTCTCTCCCCCGGGCAACCTGTTCCTTTCAACACCCTCATGCGCAGATACTCACTCTGTGACCTTTGACACCAGGAAGGCCTGGGGTTCCTGGGAAGCCACGAGCACCCTGCAATCCAAAGCAGAGAAGTTCAGGGAACAGAGTAGAGGCTGCTCTCGGCTGCCAGAGCACCTTCGGCTCCCACAGGCCACCAGGGAGTTGTCATGAATGCCAGCAGTTGGATGCTCTTTCAGTAAAATCCAGGCCACCCCTCCCTGCGTTTCCCCACCTTGTGCAAAGTGGGTACACACGACAGCTGCCCAGCCTCCCCTGTGGGACTGCATGAGGATCACACATGACTGTCCGCATGCAAGCGTGACAGACATAGGGGCCACAAGAGTTTTGTTTTAGAAGTGGCCTCATTGAACTGGATGAACCAGGCTTAGGGCCACCAGGAGGGAGACTCTGAGAAAGGTGTTTGAGGCTGGGGAAGGTGGGCCTTTACCTGAGGGCCAGGAAGGCCTCTTTCACCAGCTTTTCCAGGTTTTCCAGCTTCGCCCTGAAGGGAGAGAGCGAGACCTCAGCTAGCTCAGAAGACACGTTGGCGTAGTTGGCGCGCTCTGGAACGGCATCTCTCCCCAGCCCTCCAGGCCTCACGCCCACCTGCTCACTCATCTGCCTCACCTGCTTCAGAGTCCAGTCCCCTGAATGCCTTCCGTGGCTCACAACTTATTCTTTCAGATGCGCACAGGCCCGTGGGCCAGCTCTTCTGTCCTCATCAGCCTCCCACTTCCCCCGGAGGGTCTTTCTCTCCTCTCCTGGGCTCTGCGGACTGGACTAGCCCTCCCTGACCTCGAGAGACCGTGACTTTCTAATGCTATTCCCGAGAACAGCTCAACTGTGCCAACTCTTGTCTCTTCACTTCGTTTGCATCCTCTGTAGACATCCTGACTCAGGCTGAGCTTTTTTCTAACTCATTTACAATTAAGATAATGTTGGGTTGTTGAACATTTCTTTCTTTGTTTTTTCTTCTCTACATCTCCTCGCCTTATGTTTTTTCTCTCTCTTCTCTCATTTCTCAATTTCCCTTCATGGGGCTAATGATGTTTTAATTATTTCCCTTCCCATTGGGTCCAAAGTGGTCCCCAGGGAACTTGTGAGTTCACTTACAAGTGGGCTTGTAGACAGGGGACAGAGTCAGGGCTTAGGACTGCCCAGTCTTAGGACACAGCCACCCTGGGCGCTCCCCCATCACACCCCAGCACACACCCTCTCCAGGCCCTTTCTAATGAGGCAGCTTCCCATTGGACTACCCAGGTATACTCACATCATCACCAGGTTTTCCAGGGGGGCCAGGAGGACCACGAGGACCCATAGGACCCTACAAACAAAGTAAGAGAGGTTAAGAGATAGTCAGAGGGAAAGACAGATGATCAGTGGACAAAACATTGGGATGGTATACTTGGAAGTCAGTTCTCCCATCAGGAAGAAAGACGCTAAGGTCAGAGCAAAGGTACAGAGAAGATCACAGTGGGACGCAACTACAGGGCAGGCTGGGGTGTCCTGAAAGGGGACCCGGAAGGGGACGTTAGGACAGTTCCTGGTGGTCAGAGTTCCTCCATACCTATGAAGTGACATCTGGATTTCCTTTGGGCCATCCCACTGTGGAAAGAGCTAGGGAGAGCCTGGGAGGGGATAGCAGCTGGGGTCCCAGTGGTCTGTCATCAAAGTGGGGGGGCCATGGGATACTCACAGAGACGCCAGGTTCACCAGGTTCACCAGGATTGCCTTGGAATCCTTGAGGCCCCTAAAAAGCAAAGTGAGGACACCAGGTTGACCCCCATAAAGTGTGCTAAGACATCAGAGTGTTTGACAATCATTGGTGACACCACAGAGAGGAAAGGACCCAGTACTTACAGGAGCACCAGCAGGGCCTGGAGGTCCTCGAGGTCCCATGGGGCCCTGCATTGGGACAGAAAACAGGAGGTTTACTGGAAATGCTTCAACAATGGCCTCCAGTGTGCCACCTTCTCCCAGCCAAAAGCCCAGACAAAGGACAAGGAGTTACTCTGTGGGTAGGGGGCCTACGGTGGCTGCTCCCTCTCATTTCCCACTCCCCACGCAACCATCTATTTTTATTTAGAGGCACCATTTGGACACAGAGGCTGGCCTTGCTTTCTCCTGGACAGCAGCCATGTTTACTAAAGTCTGAGTTTCATTTAGCATGTGCCAAGTCAGAGCTGCAGGGCTGAGATTTCCTGCTGGAAGTCTGAGGATGCTGGAGAACAGTAGCTGCTGTCTGCATTCTTCAGTTCTCATTCCAAGAGCAATAGCAACTGGCTTTCTAACAGATCAGCCTATATGCATCTCCCCATCCTCATTCTTCTTAGTCACTCCAGCGCATCATTAAAACTGGCATCCATCGCCATTAAAAACCAAATGCTCTGGGCGAACTGAATGGGAGGTTATATAACTCATGGAGAAGAGCTGCTCTGAGCAATTATCTGTAAAGCAGAGGTTGTCAGATTCTCTGGCTCTGCTAAGGGCCACCTCCCGCCATTCTGGCTGCAAAGAACTGGTGTCTCTTCTTACCATCGGTCCTTGCATTACTCCCATCTGGGCACCACCAGCCTTCTCATCAAATCCACCAGCCATCTGGGCAGCAAAGTTCTGCAAATAAACCCAATGACATTAGAAGGTTGAAAGGCCCTAGGTATTTCCTACTTGGCTAGGTAAGCTCTGTCTGGATGGAAAGAACTCCACTTAGATAAACTCTAATTGTTGGAGACTAAGCCCTTATTGATCAGAATTACTAATGATGCCTGAAAAACAGTTTGGGGAATGTGTTATTTGATGACAGTGGCAAAACCATTTCCCTGGAAGATGAAGTGATATTTGGAGGAGTATCAGTTTCTTACATTTCATTTTCTAAAATTATTTTTATATTCTAAAATATGACATGTTTTATTTAACATATATTGAGAAACATAAGTAAAGCATCACTTTTAAAGGGTCTTTTATTCTCCAAGACTTTAATGCCCAGAAAAGGTCTAAAACCAACAGTCTTGAAATATTTCAGCAAGAGATGTAGCGTGAGTCTGAGAGCCCATTTAAGTTTAAGAATTTAAAACAGAGCAAACATCAAAATGGCAAACCTGCAAAAACTGGGCAATAATATAATTTGTTGATTGGTGTGATTCCAAAAATGACTAGTCACACACCTTCACTCAGTGGAGCTCTTTCATGAGAATGAATAGTTGCTTGGAATGTAGTTGGCAAGGACCATGAATAAATATCTTCCAAGGACAGTGGTCACTCTTCTTCCAGGGAAGTACAAGTGCCCAGTCATCCTTCCTCCTAACCTTACACCCACCCCCAAGAATCAACCACATGGTGCAGAAGCCAGGAAGCCAGGTAACTGAAGACTTTCTTTACAGAAACCAGCAAGTGAAAAAAGGTCAGCCCTTAGCGCCACAATCTCATGCCTAATATGTGATTCCACTAAATTATAGGCCTGGGGATGAAGCCCATGGACAGACTAGGTACACACTGCTGGCAGCCCTGGGAGCCAGCCAGGTAAGTGCAAGTAGCAATTTAGAAGCCACATTTCTGGAAGGACAGCCTTAAGGAAGGGGAAATAAGGATACTTACTCCACCAAGCCCAGGGGGACCAGGGGGGCCGGGAGGACCAGGGGGGCCAGGATTTCCAGGGGTCCCAGGCTCTCCATCTCTGCCACGAGGTCCGGGAGCACCCTTGGCAGAAAGAGAAAAAGGCACCAATGTGAAGCAGTGTTTCTTCAAGAACCATCTGTCCCTCCCTGGGCCGCTGTTGAAAAGGTGATCAGGTACATGGTGGGGCCTTTGAGGGCCTGGGAAGTCCACAAGGGCTTAGCAACATTGCTCTCTACTCACTTTTTCACCTTTGTCACCACGATCGCCTCTGGGTCCTTGTTCACCTGCAGGTCCCTGAATGTGAAGAACTTGGTAAGATGACAGCAAGGCCAGGAGCCTGCAGATCAGTAACTCAGATGCAGTGAGGAAGGGATGGAAGAAGAGATTTCCCCCTTTCTTACCTGAGGCCCGGGAGGTCCTTTGGGTCCTACAATCTGGGAGAGAGAGACCCACAAGACAACAAGTTAGAGGAGAGCACAGGGGAATGACCCATTTAGAGCAGCAGATGCCACACAGTCTGTGAACAATTCTTACTTACATCCTTGATGTCTCCAGGTTCTCCTTTCTGTCCCTGAAACATGAAACAGTCACAGGATTAAGCTGAGTAAGCCCACTAAGCCCCAGTACAAAACCCTGCCAGCAGCCCCGTGTTGAGATGCCCTCTGAAACAGACATCTCCTGATGTGTAAAGAATCACAGGCTGGATTAGCATAGCATTGCTTCTGAAGAAGGATGTATAAAGGCAAGAAGAAGAAGGAGGAAGAAAAAAAAGAAGGAAGAAGAAAGAAGATCTCTTACCTTTGGTCCTGGTTGCCCTGCAAGGGAAAAAAAAATGGAGAAGAAGGTAAGAATTATGAGATGGAAAAGTACCAGTTCCTGTCACTCAAATACTCTTTAGGGGATCAAACAAAGGAAAGGACACAACCAAGGAAGGAGGCAGCTTCTTGTTACTTGGCTGGACCCCTCTGTTGGAGAGTTAGGGTCACTATGGCCCAGGGGTTGCTGAGGACCCACAAGGAATGGAGGTGCCCCAGCCTTTGTTATGCAGTGAGCAGGCGGTGTGCACAAGAAAGGAGTGAGGGCAACACAGGGAGGAAACAGAGAGCTCTAGATCTAACCAGCCACAGAGGGAGCAAGCACAGAAGATTCAGGCTCTTTTCCCCCACAGCGTAGGAAGCCCTTCCCAAATCCCAAGCCACCCCAGAAGAAGAGTTAGGTACTTAGAAAGGTCTTACATTACAGCTGGGTCTCCTTGAAGCAAGCACAAAAAAAAAAAAAAAAAAAACAGCAGAGCACAGGAGTTATAAAGAGCATTGCAGCCAGTGCCATCTCAAGTCAATAGCTCCTCCCCATCACAGCAGCAAAACAGTAAAGGCAATCAACACTTCGCTCACATGGGCCCCCTCAGCAAGGGTCTGGGAATCTGTACCACAAAGGAGCCAGTACCGGTGAAGTGTTAAGGAAAGGCAACTTCTCACTTCCCTTTCAGCTGTCTTCTCTCCTTGAACAGGAAGAGAACAGCGAGGGCCACCCTAGATGTGTATCCCTACTCACTCTGCAGCAAGATAGGACTTGCGTTTGAGTGCTGGGGTGGGGGGGGTCACCTGCACACATACCACCCACCAGCACTGGCTCTAGCTGGGTGTTAATAACTACCTGCCAGAGTGCAAGCACCTGGGGCTCTGTCCTGGCCCATCTCCACCCTTCCCCACTGGCACTCCCAGAGCCCATCCCCTCCTGCTCCCATTAACTTGCTTCTTAATTGGTGGGCAACTCCAAGAGAGATAATAGCAAAGAGGAAACTACCACGAATGTTTCATACTTCAAAGAGGGAGCCTGCCCCTTGTCTCCCCACTAGCTGGCAGAGGTTTCTCCACACTGAAGACCATATACTTGGAGGTCTTCTAAGGAGGAGACAAGGTGTGGGTGACAGATGGGGAATTTATTCATGCTTTGGCCAGACAGAGCATTTGATCTCCATTGTGGCTCTAGTAATTTACAGAGATGATTCCAGAGAGGATACTTTTGTGGAGTCATATCTGTACTACACATGTCTTGGAAGCATATGTTTACTAGAGGTATTAGGCAAGGAAAGACAAGATTCCTCTAGTGGTTCAGGCTCACTCAGTTTCAATCTGCAAGTGAGAAGTGGCCTTTCCTTTCTGCCCCCGCTGCTGGGGTCCCATGGATAACCAGCTCCTCTGTTTTGCAGAGATGCCCAGCATCTATGGGAGGGTGTTTGCTGTGCCTGCAAGTAATTTATTTATGTTGAACAGGAAATAAATAAATTACAACCACTGGCAGTGGCGAGGTCAGTTGGGCAGATGGGGCAGCACTCTCCGAAGGGGATCTCAGGGTTGAGGCAGTCTTTCACATCTTCACAGATTATGTCGTCGCAGAGGACAGTCCCAGTGTCACAGACACAGATCCGGCAGGGCTCGGGCTTCCACACATCCTTATCATTATACCTCTGCCCATCCTGCACACAGCTGCCAGCCTCCTCTGTACCAGGGTGGGGCGGGGGAAGCAGAGAGCCAAGGGAAGGAGGGGATGGGGAGCCAGAAGAGAAAAAGAGAAAGGTTGCTGTCAGCTTGACATAATTCCAATGCTGAAGAGCATGGGCTCAGGCCACCTGAACATAGGGAACTTAAAAATTACTGTTCTAAAGCACCATTCATTCTTTCGTGTATTCAACAAATATTTATTATGCACCTTAAACCATTCTATTATTCACCAGTGAAAATCCTGATCCAGCAATGAAGATGAGGGGGCTACTGCGCCATATTTTCTTCACCCATCTAGTATGGGGGGTGTGTGGGGATGGGAGTGCAAGCTGGAGGGTGAGCAGAAGAGAGAAGATGAGACTCTGATTAGGAACTCTGGGACTGTAAAGAGAGAGAAGACAGGAATATGGTAAGACCAGCCCAGGAGCAGAGAGGACTTCTTTTTTCTGCCTTCCTCTAGGAATTATGAGATTTGCTAAATACAACTGACAGCTAAAATTCAGAGGGAATGTAGAAAATTCTACCTGCATAAATTAGAATCTATAAATAGCTAGGCTCCAAACAATGGATATATGAGGGAGAGAGGTGAAAGGAGGAGCTATTAGAATTTGGATCTTGTCCCATTCTTTGAACCATACTAGAATTAGGACTAATTTGGGGAGGAAGATGGGCCCATTCAAACAATAGCCCTGGGACTCAGGAAGGCTCAGAAAGGCTGGGGAGGCAAGCAGGGCCAGGACCCGGTGCTGACTCCAGCTGTCACCCTCCGGGAGAGGCCCTGTCTGCATGGGAAGACAGCACTCCAATTTGGGGAGTAGGGGGTTTTGAATGCCTGGCCTGGTCTCCTCCAAGAATGCAGAGAAAGAATAGCAGGTCCCTCTCCACAAGCGGCCTGCCGCCTGGAATTCGTGCTGCAAATGAAACCTATGCTGTCAAGAGGTTCCTCAGCAGCCAAGGGCTGTAGAGCCCACACCACGTGCCAGGGAGCGCCCAGCGCTGTTTTTCTCATCAAAATCCCCAAAGCAATGGCAGCAGCAGGGTATGAATAATAGGAAAAGCCACAAACCCAGTGGGCGGAGAAATAGTGAAAATCTAAAGATAAACGTTTTTATTTCTTTTCCACTAGACGAAATCCACCTCGCCTCTAGGCAATATAATCACGGGGAGCACGGGGGATCCCAGGGAAAACGCAGGAGCTGCTGGGACACACCCACCGTTAAAATAGCTGGAGCAGTAGAACGCAGGCAGAGGAAGGTGTAGGAGGAAGGGGGTCGTCGGTTAATGATCTGCAGTCTGGACTGAAAGAGCCTCCAGTCCTTAGAAGAGCCCACCCCCACTCTAGAGGGGGAAACGCGGGGAGAAGGGGGTGCGCTCTGAGCGCGGATCGGATTTCCCGGGCAGGGCCGCCCCGGGTGAGCGGCGCAGGGGCGGGGCCGCGCGGCGCTGGGTGTAAGAGCCGCGGGGCGACTCTTTGTGGCCGCGGCTCTTGAAGCGGCTAGCCTACAGACACCCGGAGAGGGGAAAGTGGGATTAAATGACTGCCCCAGAAAGGAGCCAGCACCGTAACCCGATCCCCTAGGTGTGGACGGAGTAGCCCAGCACCACCATAATTGGGGATGGAGAACTGCTGCAGATAGCATCCCGGCGCGCCCGATCCGGTTCCCCTCATTACCGCCGCGCCGTATAAGTGATTCTTTGTGGCAGGCCAATTAAAAAGCTACCTCTCTCGGGGAACTGTTTTGCTTCGCCGCCGCTTTGCGCAGGGCTGGAGCCCGGGAGGTGGCGGCGGGCGGGCACAGGGGGGCATTATGGGAGAGGGGGTCGCGGAGTCCGGGGGAACCCACCGGACCTCGCCTCTCATGAATGGGGCTTTTCTCGAGCGCACACAGAGCCCGATTCACAGGTCTCCGCGAGGAACCAGTTTAAATAAATACGGGCAGCGTTTCAGCCCCATCTGGAAGCCATCGCTGCCAATCTCCCAACGCAAACAAGCCTCACAAAGGAGGATTGAGATCTCTGCCCTGAGCCAGGGCACTTTCGGAGGCGAGGGCTCTGAAATGCAGATGTGGGTCAAAGACGCCGCCGCCAATCAGTTTCCCAAACTCGTGGAAAGACGGAGAGGAGGGGCGTGGCCGAGCTCTAGGTTTCTGACTTTCCTGGCTTCCACTCAGACTGCGCCCTTCCCCACGTCACATCTTTGGGTCCGCTGACCCCGGGCAGGGGGGGTTACGGAGGTGGGATGCGCCAGGGCGCAAAATCAGCCGCTCAGACGCAGAATCACACTCCCCTTGGGAGGAGGAGGAGCGACTGGAAGGTTTGGTCCCAAAAAGCTGTGGAATTCACTCCCTTCCAGGAAAGATGCGGCAGTGAGAGCGCTCTGCCACTTAAGTGAGCGCCCCTTATACCAGATGGAGAAATTGGTGAATTATTTTAGAGTCACCCAGCTAATTCCATTGCGTACTAAGGCAGAGGTCAGCCAAGAAGACACTTTGTGAGTGTATGCTTGCAAATTGAGGACAAAAATGTAGTCAGTCTGAGCCCAGGCCCAGTATAGACGCCACATTCCCCCAGTGCCCAGGAGCGCGCCCCGGGTTTAGCGCACTACAGGGAAAGCGGGCCAGAGCCCCCTGCCCCCGGCTTCTTGAAGCTGCGCGCCGGGCTGCCACCCTGCCCCGCCGCGCTAATGAACTGAAAGTCCGCCCGGGCCTGCCGCCTTCCAAACCATCTCTGGAGACAGCCTGGTGGCAGGAGAGAGCACAGAGCCTGGAAGGCAGAGGGACTTTGATCCTCCTCCCCCAAAGAGTTTCCCCTGCGATTGATTTACAATCTGTAACATACAAAGACAGGGCTAGAATCCCAGCCGTCGGAAACGTGCCCAAACACGTGGAAAAAAAAAAAAATCCGCTCTACCTAATACACTTTCCAGGCTTCGTTTGTCCTGAATATAATCCCAGACAGTGGACCTTACCGAAGGAGGGGGTAGAAAGGTGCGGTCCGAACCTCCTTTGAACCATTCTACAACTGCCATCTCTAACTATATTCGGTTGAAATAGTTACAGTAATCGACCAGCCGTGCCCCCTTCTGCTACACACACACACACACACACACACACACACACACACACACACACACGCCGCAGCCTGGCCCAGTGCGTTCCAGAAACTTAGAAAAGTAACTCATTGTAGTACCTCGGAGGGGGAGGGGGAACGACGGTGGGGAGGGGGCGCTATTTTCGGGGGCATTTGAAAAGCACCGTCTAGTTGGAATGTTATCGCCTTTCAGATGGCTTCTCCTACAGGAAGTTTTTGTACCCTTTATCATCAGAAGAGAGGCAGGGGAAAGCCAAGATGCGAACGAGGGCTGCACCTTGCTACAGGGCCAGCTGGGAGAAGGGAATCCGAGAGAGGCACTGAGGTCTCGGAGCGCCTCTTCGAAGTCTTTCTTTGCGGCCTCGGATTTCAGCCCAGCAGTGTCACAGTGCTAGTCCTCTTTGTCTAACTCCCCTTTGAGCCCCCCCAGCCACCAACCCCCCCGGACAGGCTACGAAGTCAACCCTTCGGCGTTTGCTCGCTTCCTCGCTCGCGCTCTCTCCTACTTCTCCTAAGTTTGAGGGGCCGTGATCCGTTTTGCTGAACTCGGGGCGCTTTGCTGAAGCGAGCGGTGTGCACGTGCGCCTAATTATCAAGGCTGTTGGAAAATCGCGTTGATATCTGTCCGCAAATCTCGCCGACCTGACACTGCAAGTTCAATATTCTTGCGCAACGTAGGGACCTGCAAATGCCTCCAACCACGACCAGCACTGAGGACGCTGGGACGCAGTCCTTCACTCCGCTCGGCGAGCTCCTGCATATGCTTCACCTAAGTCTGGGCGCCCTACGACCCTGGGAGCCGTTCTAACCCGGTCCTGACAGGCTCCAGATCCGGAGCGGGCCAGGGAGGAGGATGCTGAGGGACGCACGGAAGCCAGGCAGGCAGGGGCGGTGGGCGACTTACGGACATCCTGGCCCTGACACCGAAGGACAGCGGCGACTAGCAGCGTCAGCAGCACCAACGTCTGGGGAGCCCCGAGGCGGATCATGGCTCGCCGCGGGGCCTGGCGGAGCCGGGCCCGGGCGGAGGGCGGCGAGGCGGCAGGAGCACGGCGTGGGTCCGGGTCTCTACCGCGCCCTCATGCAGGAGGCCCTTGGAGCAGGAGTAGGAGGCGGGAGACCCGGCAGCCCAGCAGCGCTCTGCGTCTTCTCCCCGCCACGGCGCCCGTTATATGCGCCGGGCCCCTTTCGAGGCTGGCGAACTCGCCCAAACCGCGGGCCGCCCCCGGCCCCCCGCTGGGCTGTAACCTGAGACCCCGCCCCGGAGCCCGCCCAGGCCTTGCCAGAGCCCGCACCTGCCCGGGCCGGACCCCCCTCTCCGCGAGTCGCGCTTCCCGCCCCCCACCCCTAGTGTGCCGAGTGGCCTGATCGGGCGGGGCGCAGAGATGGCCGGGTCTCCCCACACTCAGGGCAGCGGCGCAGCCCCCTCCGACCACAGGCGGGAAGGGGGGCCTCCGGCCCCTCCCCTAGGAGTTCTGCGGGGTATGGAGGGGAGGGGGTGTTTGCAGAGGCGCAGGCCGCGAGCCCTAGACCAAGGACGGAAAAGACTTGGGAGGGAGGAGGGAAAGCAGTAGAAAAGAGCAGCGGGGGGAGAGAGGGGGCACCGTGTTGGGCGCTTGGGAAGGGGACAGGGAGGAGCCCACGAGGCTATCCGGAGTCCTAAATCTTGGAGACCGGCTAGCTGAGCCAGGTTTGAGGGGTTGCCCCGACCTATCTTCTAATCTAGCCCCTTTCCGGAGTACCTGGCCCCTGGACTCCCACCTGGATGTTCAGAGCGTCAGCCCCCCAACTCCTCCCGACCCAGCTAAGCGGTGAAAGAGCCTGCTCTGGGGCCTGGGCAGACGTGGGCCTTAGCCGACGGCCAGGAAAGGGGCCGGTGCTACAGCACAGAAGCAGACCTGTGTGAAGGTGTGGGTGGGGGGAGGCAGCAGGCCCTGGGAAGGGGACTGGAGGAGCTACAGAGAACTGAGGGAGCCGAGACTAAACGGTGCACGCTGCCGGCTGTGGGGGACTGTCTCGTTCCAGGCTCAGACGTGGTGTCTGCTCTTCCTGGCCGGGGTCCGGGAGTCCCTGGGGGAGTGGGCGCTGCCGGCTGGGGTAGAGCAGCTCTGGCCAGGGACAGTTGGTCACTGCTGCGGCCCTGGCCAGGGAGCGAGGAGGCTGCTCCAGCTGGACCGAGTTCTGTGAGCTGAAGAAGCAGCGCCAGAATTTCCTAGTTGGCCCCCCGGCCCTGCGCTTCCCGCCTCACCTCACCTTCCCCGGTGAGCGCCTGCCGCACCTTAGCCCAAAATGCCTTCTCCACGGGCCCAGCTGAGCTCTTTTCTTGGTCACTGGTTCCTCCTTTGATACCAAGGAGGAAAAGTCCCCAAAACAGCTCTTGAGCGAGATGGTCCCTCAAAGAACTTTTGGCAAAATGAAACTCAGAATTTGAGGTCTGACTTAACTGGAACTTCCCCTCTCCAGCAGTTTGGTTTCTCTGGAGCTTTCTTCCTAGAAGCTGAGAGCACTTGGAAGAAGCTACACCCAAGCTTCGGGCTTCCATGAGGGACCCTATGCTCCCCGTCCGGCCCCCCAACTCCTACTCCCTCATGCTTTGAAGCTTGTCCCGGTAGAGACTGGAGTTCCAAGTGTGCAGAACTTAACTTTTGTGCAAGTGTGCTGGCTGGAAAGGGAAAGAGCTCATTGTTTAAAGAAATGCCTCCATGGTTTGTGCAGTCTGCATGGGGATGGTGAAGGGCCTTCCCTGGGCCTTCCTTACCTGTTTTCCCACCCTCCTATTCGAGGCCTTGTATTAAGCTCTGGGCCCTTCCCTAGCCCCAACCTCTGCTAGGAGAAAGTTCATCTCCTGCCCACAGTGTCCCATGTCCTCCGTGGGGCCACAGGTCCTATCTTGTCCACCTAGAAGGTAGAATGGCCAAATCCCACCATTTCGCAAGACCCCTAAGTTAAAGCCCCTCTGAGAAGCTGTCCCTGATATCTCTACAATGCAAGGTCTCCCTGCCTTTCTGATCCCTCTGGCTTTTATAGCCTAAGCTACATATGTTTTTGTGTAGTTTTCATTTTTTCCCCCTTGTGTTTCATTGGTCTTTATCTCATCAATGAGGCTGGGACAAGAACTGTTCCTAGCACAATTTTAACACAAAGGAAGGTTTAGGAAAGCCCCCATAGACTAATGATTAGATACTAATAAAAAATATGATTTATTTTATGATACAAGTAATACACAGGCAATTATAAAACTAGGCAGTCACACAATTGACCTCAAATATAAACAGCCTTAAAAATTCAACAGAAAAAAAAAAAAAGAGTTTGGGAGAAAACACTAAAATATATTTAAAATATTGAAGACTATTTCAAAATGATCTAGTTCAGTGAGCAGCAGAGTGGCGCAGACTTTCATTGCTAATTTGCTCTTAATTTCATCCTCTAACTCTGTGATTCATCTTTGCCAACAGACTGTATCTATATGTAAGAGTTCTGGATTAGTTCTAGTAATCAAGGCCATCTGTGAATACAAGGCTTGGTTCTCCACTCTCTGTGGAAAAAGATTTTTTTCATCAGAGATAGGAATTGAAAAAAGCAAACCAAAATTTAAAATTTACATTGACAAAACCAAAATAAACTATGAAAATTATTTAAATTCTAAAGACAACTGAACACCAATATTAATATTTCGCCCATCTGTGAATTCAAATAACTTCAATTTTAAAACCTCTAATTTGTGACCCAAACTGGAATTGCACCTATATGTGGCCAAAAATAACAACAAAAAACCTCTCACAATCCAATCACTGATTTAGAGATTACTTATCCAGGAATCTTACCATCCAGAACATAGCTAAGAAACCAAATAAATTTCTGAGTAGCCAGAATTTATGTTATATGCTAAAGCTTATGCATTTTATGCATAATAGAGTCCCTCTTATTCTGTGTCTATTAATTCATAGTTTAGATATTGTATTAACAGGTAGTGTCATCTGACCTTACCAATTAGATGCAGAAAAATAGAGGTAAGATCGAAGAGCAGTTGTTGGATGAAAGCACAAAGAGAACAGCAAGAAGGAACAGCAAGAGAAGAGAGAGAAAAGCAAAATGAAAAAAAAAAAAGAAACAAAAGCAATATGAAGTTGACACAATGATTACAAAATGTGAGAACCGAAGGTCACCAGGGTAGGTGTCAACAGCCCTATGGTCCTCAGTGGTGCCATGAGTATCCTGATTCACAGCATCTACTGCAGTCTCTGAAGTTCATAATGATGAACTTAAATGTCCAATAAACTGTTAGTTTAGGTTTCATGTGGTCTCATTGAGGAGACAGACAAATACGTGTTCCATTTTAGAAGGATCTCCATTAACATAACGAAAATAAATGTTCATTCATTTAATGTGAAAAACCTTATGTCATAGCAGTGTCAGATGAATGAGGAAATGCTCCAATTTCTGGAGCTTTTGAACTGGAAATAAAAAGCTTCTGTTTTCCCCACTTGGTAGAGGAAGGACATCCATGGCTGGGTATGAGTGTCCCACGTGGCCACTGTCATTCGCTTACACCTTTAAGTACAACATATGTAATAAGAGGCAGAACAGTTAGAAATTAAACAGGCACAATCAGTGTATCTACCCCAAATCAGACCAATTCAGTGAAACGGACGGATTAAATCAGTAATATTGAGTCATATAGACAAACTAACCATTTCACTATTTTTCTCTCTTTTATGGGGATATTAAATTTAGACTTATGTAGACACAGCCTTATTGGGAAAGACATTTGTAGGTAGGCTGTCAAGAAAAGATCTCTTTCTCTTCCTCTACACAAATCCCATTTAAAAATAGTGATAAAGTGAGGAAGGATTCACATTCCAAAGAGGTAAGCCCACCCCAAATATGGCAGGTGGTGAATGCACACACTTCACACAGGCAGCCACAGCGAGGGGAGAGGGGGCCCAGCTCACTCAGTGACACTCCGCTTCTGTTGGTTGGGCTCAGTTCAGACAGTCTTTCAAGACGTGTTTATGTTTTCCTTTGGCATTTTTGGGGCAGAGTAACAAGATCGGGACTGTCCAAGGTAGGGTTTTTCCAGATTTATGGTGTACATTCCATTCCATAGGAGCATAAATGTGTTACTCTGTATTCTCAAATGCAAACAGCATTAAGAATCCCACCCAGTCTCCTCGGTCCTGTCGCAGTACCACACAAATTCAGCTTAGCACTTGTACTACACAACTCCTTCTGTACGAAATGGGAGTACAGAGAGCATTCAGATACCACCTCTGCATCTGCAGGGGAAACAAGAGGAAAAAAAGATTGCAAAAAATGCTACGAGAAAAGTACCCAACTTCCCCCACCAAAAAAAAAAAAAAA
>RJWJ010005186.1:0-49309 GCA_004363605.1 Indri indri | reverse complement strand
GGGGCCAGCCATGGGCCCCTGGGAGTAAGTCATGGCAGGAAGGGAGGACACGAAGGCCAGACACCAAGGACTCCTCCAACACCACTAGTTGTCACTGAGTCAGGCTCAGACCTGCCTTTCTTCTCATTTTTCCCTCTTCTACTTACCTCCTACTAGCTAGTCCTTTGGGGAAAAGATAAAGACATCTGGGATTTTTTAAGGGTTATTTTTTTGAAGAAATAGCTGTATTTTTACTCAGAAATTATCTTCCCATTTCTTTTTCTTTTTCTTTTTTTTTTTAATATAATCTTTCATGCAAACTCTTGCATTTTCTTGAACTGGGTAGCTTTCTGGCTTTAAGGAACATGTGTCTCTCATCATCTGTTCTGGGATGCAGGAGGAACACAATGCCTCAATGCAGATATGTTTGAGCCCTCCCAGCAGAAGTTCAACACGAAGCAATTGGTTCTACATAAGGCCACAATCGGTTCCAAGAGCCACGGAATGTTTGCTTTTGGCACTTTTGAAGCAATGGCCCAACATGGATCTAAGGGACACCCGTTAAGGGCTCAACAACCCACAAGACATGTGAAAGTGTCTCTCCTTCTCACCCTTCCTTGAACTCTTACTGCATTTGTGTACAAGCGGTACCACGAAGTTATAACTTTAGTCATCCATCCATCCATCCACCCAGCCCTCAAAAATACAGAGAAATTCTATATGAGTCTATTCACATACCTCCTTGAGAGCAGGGCCCAGGGCCCAAAACTTATGCACTAAATGTTTTCCCCCACAAGGCCTATCTGGCAAATGTGGTCGACAGACCAGCAGCATCAACCTACCCTGGGAATTTGCTGGAAAAGCAGAACCTACTCAATCAGAATTGTCTTTCCAGATAACTCATATCCCTGTGAAGGGTGGCAAGGTGCTCTGAATATTGGTCAATGGACAGTTCCCTGTGGCCCTGGCTAATAGAGGGGTGTGGTCTGTGTGGTCTGCAGCCACGGGCTGGGCTCCTACGTGCACCAGATGCAGGCACGGCATGGAGGGGGCCTGAGTTAACGGTGGCAGAAAGGAGAAGTGAGTTGAAGGAGAGGAATGGAGAGAGGACCCTAAAGGAGGTGACAGGTGCACGACTCTGAAAAGCCTGCTGCTGGGGGGGTGTGTTAACTCTCAGAAGGTCGTCTCCTTCTAAAGCAGGTGGGAGGTCACTTTCTCACATTCCATTTCTCCCATAGGAAATGAGATCAGTGCAAGGAGGAGACTGACCTGTGATTAGAACCTGAGTCCTGGAATCCGTGGGCAGTGTCAGGGCAGAGCTGGCAGGGGTGGATTCTGCTGCCTGACCCTCCTTCCCACTGTAGCCCCTGCTCCTTGGGGACTCCTGACCAATGACCTCTTGTATCATGGAAAGCAAGGAGTTGACTGGGGTGTCTCCAGGACTAGCAGAGTGGGGTCCGCTTCAGAGAAAGCCAGGCTCCTGAAAACCAAGTTTATCCTGCCCCGGTGGGTGGGGTGGGCCTGCCCTCCAGGAAGTCCCTGAAAAGCTCAAGGGAACATGTGGTAAGTCTCTAGTGGGCTCCTCTGCCAAAAACAACCTCAGGAGGGAGCAGAGAGACAGTGCTCGCCGCCCTTCCCCGCACTGCACACTCCGTGAGGGCACCTTGTCTGCCCGTGCCCCCGCCCCCTCGGCACCTGGCCAGGGGCGGCCAGGACCCCACTGTACTCTGTCCCACCCCACTCCAGCCTCCAGGCCACCTCCTCTGCTGGCAGCCCACCCACTGCCCTTGACACCCCCCTCCCAGACCCCTGGGCTGAAAACCTTGGGGTCCTGTTTGGCTGACCCCCTTCCCTCTGTCCTCTTTCCTGTCGCCTCCCCCCTCGTTCCTCAGCTAGCATTCCTTCAGCCCCACTGTGTTGAGTGACAGCCGTGCACCAGGTGCTTGCTAGGTAGTGTGGGGGATGTGAATCTTGCCCAAAAGGAGATTACCACCTCTCAGGGGAGGGCAGATATTCACATAAGAAGCCAAACCACAGGTAAGCAAGTTGTAATATACTGCGATGTGCTGTAGCACGATGCAATGTCCTGTATAGAAGCACTGTGTTCTGGCCTTTAACTGAAAACAGCTGTTCTTGACACAGACTTGGGCAGGGAAGACGGATGAAGTTGGGTCTTGTTTAAAATGTATGTCTTAATAGTTATGTTTGCATGAGTTTGGATTATGACTGATAGGATCTAGGTTGACTGATGAATATTCTGGAATTTCAGATACAGATTTGAAGATGTTTAATTCTTTTAAAATCAGTTAGTAACACAAACTCTGTTTTCACAAACTTTCAATATTACCTGAAAACAAAACTTGGCCCTGGGAATAAGTGGACCCAATACTTTGACACAAGTTTTCCCTAAGAAAGAGAACAGGAACTTCTAAGTTTACCAAGTTTACCAAGAAGAAGCACAGTGAGGACAGCTATTGACCTTCTCATTAACTACCAGCTTATACAAAAAGACGGGTTTGATAAAACTGCAGAAAGATCAATATTTGGGGGAAAACTACCTAAAAGGCCTTTTAAATTTGGTTCGATAAGAAGCTCTAAAGGATCTAATTCAAAGAAATGAGAGGGAGAAGCTGGTTCTTCTAGGGTCTGGATAGTGCCAACGCTGTATTTTGCAGTCAGAGAACAGTTGAAAGTGAGTGAAAAGATATCTGACTATATCTAGGTGTTTCTGTTTCTTTAAATCTTGCTTGGAATTGCGTAACTTTGTTTATAAATTACTTATCCTGATTCTCTCTGATCTTCATACTTAGTCGTTTTAATAGTATTTCTAGTTTGTAGGGAAGATGTATTTAAATAGGAAACTGAGTGGGCCAGGTTATCCAGACTGAGTCTACAGGTAAGACAGAGCGTCCACCTGGTGGCAGAGGGTCGCAATTGCAGGCAAAGCGCCCAGGAGCAAAAGGCCTTGAGGTGTGCCGATTGACAAATGGAAAGTAACAGCAAATATCACATTATTCTCCTTTTCTGTAAGTATTGTAAATACTTTATACTTGTGAACTCAGTTAATTTTTTTTATTTTAGGTGAGATTATACTTACTGATGTTATTAAATAGGAGCACTTAGGAAATGTTAGATTCCCCTAATATTAATGCCTTCTAAGTGCCCACCTTGGTGTGTTTGTCTTTGGCATTAAACTAAAGGGCAGGGTGACCTTGGTCTAGCACAGACTCTCAAGGGAGACAATGCTCAATGATGATAACACTGGGGTGGTTTTATAGCCTGAGATCAAGTAAGTAACACGATCAGTACTGGGGTAAGGAAGTGGTAAGGAAATTTTGAGAAATGTTAGCTAATGTAAGCTCATTTGTTTGTTCAGAGCCAACTGACCATCACTTTGGTGTCTTGGGCTGCATGGCTTACAGATGTCCAGGGCAGTGTCTGTAGACCCACAAAAGAAGCTACCACTCTCTTCTTTTCCAGCTTGGAAACATTTCCTGTGGTTACGGTGCTTATAGCTTCACCTTTCTTTACTCATGATGAGCTACTCATTAAAGATGTTGCTTTATTGCTGAGATATGTACGGGGAGGTTTAGTTGTCCCAGGGGCGTACAAAGTGGATCCAGCAGTAGGATGTGATGGGTGAAAGTGAGAAAACCTGAAAAAAGCAATTTCATTATCATCCTTTCCAGAAAACATTTAAAGAACACCTACATTGTATGTTGTACAGAGATACATATTTATGTAACATTCTATTTCTATTCCATGTGTGTGGCTTATCCATTCTTACAAATCTCTTGGGCATGAAGCAATGGAAAGAACACTGGCTTGGGAGTCAGGAAACCTAAATTTTATTATATCCAATCATGCATCTAATTTGTTCTGTGACCTTGATCAAATCGCTTTACTCTGTGGACCTCAGATGCTTCATCTGTAAAATAGGTGGCTGCATGTGGTTCTGTGATGACAGGAGCCAGGTGCAGTTTCTTTTCCACTACCACTTTAATCCTAGCAGAATGTAGTTTTACTATCAATGAACTATCAATTAAATCTGAAAATTAATCACTGTGAAGCTACAACAAGAGGTTATCTGGGTGAAGGTTTAACTTTCCCACCCAGTGTGGCTAAGGCACAAGGAAACTCCCTCTGTTTTTTCTGGTTTGTTTTTGTTTGTTTGTTTGTTTTAAGAGATGGGGTGTTGCTTTGTTGTTCAGACTGGAGTGCAGTGGCAACATCATAGCTCACTGCTGCTTCCAACTCCTGGGTTGAAGCAATCGTCCTGCCTCAGCCTCCTGAGTAGCTGGGACTACGGTGCATGTCACCATGCCTGGCTAATTTTTAAAAATTTTTTGCAGAGACAGGGTCTTGCTGTTGCCCAGGCTGGGCTGGTCTTGAACTCCTGGCCTCAAGTGATCCTCCTGCCTCGGCCTCCCAAAGTGCTGGGATTAAAAGTGTGGGCCACTGCACCCAACCCTTCCTTTGTTTTTGGGACTCAGTGCCCCACTTCTAGCTCTACAGCTCTACCTGTCTTCTGTGTCTGTGACAGTTGCCCAAGAAGAGACAGAGCAGTTACCTAGGAACAGGAAGCAGGCCATCTCCAGGCACTTCCCTTTCCCCAAGACCCAGGAAAAAAGCCTGAAGAGAGAGAACATATCCAGATTCATCTCCTCTGAATTGGGCTTGGAAGATGAAGAGTCCCATTAGCTGCACCTGGGTATCTTGGCCCATCTCCCAGGCTATGGTGACTGATGATGGGCAGATGCTCTGGTGGAGAAGACCACCTGGAACCCTACTTTCTCTTGCCTGAGCCATGGACCAGCCCAGAATAGGGAAGGTATTCCCATTGTCACCTGATCCTTGACCTATGCCAAGCTGACATGCCCACCGAACTGTGTTGGACATAAGAAAGCTAACCGACATCCAAGTAGACATCGGTTAATCAGCCAGTGTTTATATGGTAGTAGTCTTTGGGCAAAAGCATGAGTACCTTAACTTGAGCAAGCAGTAACTGAGCACCTACTACATGGCTAGTGCACGGGCGCTATGTGGAGAGTGCAAAGGAACTGTTTCACAGGCCCTGCCACCAGGAAAGCTTCGATCCACAATTCGAGAGTTGGCAACTTGAACAGGAGTTCAGAGACAAGGAGATGATCTAAGATAGTGCTGCCCAATAGAACTTTCTATGATGATGGATAGATTCTCTATCTGTGCCATCCAATATGGTAGCCACTAGCTACATGTGGTGATTGAGTATCTGAAATGTGGCTAATGCAATTGAGGAACTGAATTTTTAAAGTTTATTTAATGTTAATTGCTTTTAATTTGAATTAAATAGCCATGGGTGGCTAGTAGCTATCATATTGGTCCATGCAGCATGTTCTTAAAGTGTGGTCTGTAGACCAGCAGCATCATATCCCCTGAGACTTGTTCAGACATCCAGGTCCCACCCCAGACCTCTGAATCATTTTAACAAGATCGTGAGGTCATTTGTTTGCACATTAAGGTGTGGAAGCACTGGTCTGGGGCAGTGGTTCCCAGTCTTGACTGCATATTAGAATCAGTTGGGGAGATTTTAAAAATCCCAATGCTGTGACTGTACCCCAGAACAACTAAATCAGATATTTTTTTGGCAGGGGGAAACCAGCAATCAGTATTTTTAAGCCCCGCAGATGATTCCAATGTGAGCCCAAGGTTGAGAACCGCTGCTCTCAGGCTACACAGCCAGCTAGGGTCACACTCAGATGGATGAGTCCATGTGAGGGCCAACGACTCACTTCTCAGCCTCTAAATTCACTTGTTGGGTACAGCTGACTAGGAATCCAAAGGGACTTATTCATCCTCAGCAAGTGTAAGAATTGGCCAGGGCTTATGTTTGTTTCCAGCATCGAAGTGAGATGTTCATTAGTTTTTGACAAAACATGTCCAAATACCACACCACCAAAGGGTACAGAACCGGCCTGGATGGCTGAAGGCAGGGAAGGATTGATTCACTTCCTCACTCTGGGACCTGGATACCCTGGCATCCCAGAGCAGTCCTGATGAAGGGAGCCATTCTTCTCGTCCAGGGTGGAGGCCACTGGTTTTTCCAATGCCACTTGTGTCCGGCTGCCCCTCCTGCAGCTCAGCAAGCATCCGAGGGCCACCGGGGCCAAAAAGAAGAGGTGGGTTTTCCTGAAGAGCCAGGTTCTCTCATTCTGTTGATCTGAACAAGACCTCAGAGGCCCCAGCCTCTTTCTAGTGATGCTTGACATTTACAGAGATGAGTCTTCATCTCTGAGCTGGTGAAGGCTGGAAAAAGCAGTCTGAAGTCAGGCTCTGAGGAAATTGGGTCCCACGAGCAGCAAGGCTGTCCCCAGGGGTGCCGCTGCAGCCCTGGTGTGGAGCAGCAATTTGCAGAGTCTCACTGAGAAATAGCACCCTTGACCTGGGTGACGCAGAGGTGTAGGTGATTCACTTTGGAACTGGGATTCCCTAACTCTATGATTATTAGCTCATTTATCTTGACATGTCCATAGAATTTCTTAAGCTTTGTACTCACAGCTGTTCTCATGCATTCATTCCATGCGACCTTAGAGGACAACAACATTGCCCTCAGGAAGGTTAGAAGAGAGCAAGCCCTGACACTTTGTCCATCTTGGGAGGAGGAGAGAGAGGAAAGGAGGACAGAAGGCCAGCACTGTTTGTGTCCCAGGACACCAGAGCAAGCTGTTCCCTCCCCTCCACCTGTGGGTTTCCAAGCTTCTTTTGGACATCCTTAGAAAGCTCCGTGAGGCAGCAGGACCCTGGACCACCCACGTCTGAATGAGCTTCTCTGTGCCCCAACTGGGTATGAGCCTAGGGAAGACTCTGGAAAGAGGCAGGGGAGGATTGTCTCCCTCTGTCCCTGGCAGGTGAGCCTGTGCCCAGTGGAAATGAAGGGAAAGCTGGCCAAGAGCTGTTGTCTCCTCCAGCTGTCTCACGCTATGGCTGTCCCTTGTCTCCATGAAGACTCCCAGTCACCGCCCCCCACACACACACACCCGAGCTATTGTCTGGGCTGTACAATTAGCACTTTGTGAAATGTCCCCTCATTCTTCAATGGCACTTCATTACCAAGCCATAAAACAACAGGGCCCAGCAGGCTCCTTGGTGGTCAAATGGGCCAACCCTCTTGACTTAGAGTTGCAGAAAATGAGGCCTAAGGGACAATGCTGTCCAGCCACAAAGGAGCCCAAGGCAAAAGGAAAAATCAGTAATACTGATCTTGTCTTTATTTAAAATTTTGGTGTTTTGTTCATCACGGATTTTTTGGCATAAGTTTTCATTTTTGAAATATTGCATTAAAATAATCTTTATCTCAATTCATGAGTTTTCTGGTGCCCCTGAAAGTTTGCACCCTGGGGCCAGCCCTGGCAGGGAGGGTGGTGACTTGCCCAAGGTGGCACTAGCTTTGATCAGGGGTAAAAGGAGAGCTTGAGCCTTCCAGCTTGTCCACTTCCTTCTTGTCTGTCAGCTTCAAGTGCAAAGTCCCGTTTCTCCAAGTAAGTAGAGATCTGGCAGGAGGGGTGGTGAACTTGTGGAATAATAACACTTTTACATGGTTGTTGCCCAGCCACAGAAGTGACTATATTTGAAAATTCAAGAAGCTGCAAATTTATTCCCCAAATAAGGCATTGTTGATGATCAAAATTTTGATCATCAATTTGAGTATCAAAATTTTGGTACTGCAATGGGATAACAAGAGATCTAGGGACACATGCAAACACGTGGACCCATCCCCCAGCCCAGCCCTCTCTTGCCTGCACTGCTTTGGAAGCAAGGAAGCCCCTTCCATTCTTTCCAAACCCAGCTGATGTCCTTCCAAAGAGTTTTGTTTCTTTGATCAGGCTTCACCATACTTGTGCTTCTTGCACGGTCCAGAGCACAGCGTAGGCACGTGGAGGGTGAGCAGTGTTCGACAGCCGAGCACCGAGCACCCTCCTTTTTCTTTGCAAAGGCTGCAGGACGTGGTCTTTCACCCACAGGGATGTAGCACGATGTACCAGTCACCTACCGACGGACTTTTAGTTGCGCCTTTTTGTTCTCTCTCTCCCCCCGCCCCCCCAGCTTTTGGCCTGCTTTCTTCTGGGTTCTCCACTGCAGAGTCATGTAATTCCCACACAGTTTTCTCAGAGAGCACGTGTTCCCTGCCCAGCATCAGTGCTGCTTGCCAGTCATGTCCCTGGATCTGTAGGGGCAACCATGCTCCACTTAGACGAAAGTCTTACAAACCCAAACTTACAGAAATCGTGGTTTGGTATGAGCTTTTGCAGAAAATTCATTCCCTAAAAGCCTCTGTGAGTGTGGCTGCTGGAAGTCCCGTAAAGACGGAGAGCGGCGGGAAGAGAGGGCAGCCCCGGCTCCGCTGCTACAGTGAACTAAGTGAGGTCAGCTTCGACCTGCTGCCCAGGCAGGAAAGTACACTGGTCTTGCTCCTCTTCCTTAATTCTGCCACTCCCCCGCCCTTTCTCATCTCCTTTTTTAAAAGAATCATAGTTTTAATATTCTTTTCAGTAGATAATACATTCATACGGTTCAAAATTCCAAAGCTGCAAATGATGACGTCTCCTCCCCCTCCCCAGAGGGAACAGAGATTACTAGTTCTCAGGCATCCTTCCAGAGAGACCGCAAGCATGTACCAGCAACCGTGTGTACAAATCACCCCTCGCCCCCATCTCACGAATGGCGATGTAGCCCACACACTGATCCACACGAGACTTTTCTGTATTTTGTAACCTGGAGATTCCACATCCACAAATTTTCAAAGTCCTCATTATTTTAACAGCTGCTTAGGATTTCATTGTATGACTATACCATAATTTATTTAACCAATACTATCATTTATCATTGTCTTATTTTATGGTTTCTAGTTTCATTCTTAGATTTTTCAGAAAAAAATTTCTCATGGTTCCTTTGAGTCCCTTTAGGGTTTAATTTTTATTTAAACTTTTGATCCCCATACAGTTT
The DNA here is from genome assembly GCA_004363605.1 of Indri indri. Classification (NCBI taxonomy): domain Eukaryota; kingdom Metazoa; phylum Chordata; class Mammalia; order Primates; family Indriidae; genus Indri; species Indri indri. Next base: position 40,348 of record RJWJ010005186.1, on the reverse strand, counting down.
TAAGGTATGAGGTATGAATCTGAATTTATGAATGTCTACCCAGTTGTTCCATGACATTTATTGGAAAGTCTGTCTGTCCTCACTAGCTGAAATGCCACCTTCGCTTTAGTATACACTCCAGAGTTTGTGCCCGTCACAGTACTTCCTCCGTGCCAGGGGTTCAGGCACCAGCCCCATAGTCTTTCTTTTTCTTTGGGCACCAGACGGATTTGACTGCGGGTCCCTGGGTTTGCAGACACTGAGATTTGCAGACTGAGGTAGGAGGGAAACAGCAGATTTGGATGTTAAGGTCAGAAAGCTTCTAGCTCTCTCCAAAGAACCCTTCACATCTAAAATGGCTTTGCTCCCATACCGCCTTTCAAAAGAAAAACAAAAAGAGAACAAAGAAATTCGATTAGTTTCCTCATTTAGAAATCTGACTGTTTGTCCAGCCCTGAGGGACCCCTCTCCTTCAACGCTGTGCACTCTGGGCTCTTCTCCCGGGTGTCTTCCCCGCGGGTGCAGGAGCCCGGATGGCCTGGAAGCAGGTCTTTGTTGGCCATGTTGGAAATGCGTCCCTTATGGGCTCCCTGGGCTCCAAGCCCAGTACTTGATGGTCGCCTGTAAATTGAGCTGGTCTTTATCTTAAAGACGTTACAGCCGACCCTAAACAAACACATTAACAGCCACTAAGAGACCTAACTAACCTCAGCCAATAAATAACCCCCTAGGAGAGCTTATGCAGAAGAGGTTCCTCCTTGGGGGCCCTGAGGGCGACCCTTGAGTCCCTGCTCCCTCAGCCCAAAGGCTGCTCCCCAGGCTGGACTGGACTATAAGCGCCTGCCCTGCCTGTCTTCTCTCACTTCCCCCTCAATAACCCAGCATGGTCACCATGCGCTCAATACACACTTATTGCAAATACAAAAGGAGAGAGTCAATCTCTTTGGAAGGAACAGCTAATAGCTCCAGGTTATCAGAGGGAATGTTTTCCATTGGAGCTAGTCATTACCTTATATACCAGAGGCTTTAAATTTGGTAAAATTAAAACTTATGTGAGCTTTGGAGGTTCCCTGACCCCCTGTGATGATTTGCAAAATTTATACATAGGCCTACAGGAGGCATTTTTTTCTAAGAGGTGGGAAAGGTGATTCCTTGGTTTTCATCAGAGTTCGATATTTAAAAAAAATTTTAAACTAGATATCTATGGATAAAACAATATGAGGTCTAGGATTTGCTTCAAAACACTCCAGTTGGAGGGCAGGGAGCAGGTGAGGTGGGTGCAGTTATTGATTAAACAAGATTGGCCATGAGTTGATCATCGTTGAAGTCAGTGATGGGTGCTTGGGAGTTTATTATAGGATTCTCTCCTGAAAGAAGTGATGGAAGGAGGGAGGGAACCTTTGCTGCGGACTACATTGAAAGAAGCAGACAGCCCACTCGGTGCATATCTACCATTCTCTAGTTCTAACTCTGTGGGAACAACTGCCGGTGGTTTCCCTGATTGGGGTTGAAAAGCCTGGAGAATGTGTGAGTGAGAGGCACGTCCTCACTCTCACCCCAGCCTCCACCCTCAGCATTACCCAGACAGAGGGACCGGAGTCCAGAGGCCGAGGCCCTGTTCATTCATCTGCACCCTCTGGGCTACCCTCCTTCATCCCCACTGCAGGCTGCGTGGGGGCAGGGAGGCGGCCATAGAGGCCCTTGACGCTCCGCCCCCACCCCAGGCAGATGGAGCCCAGTTGCCTGATGTAGCTTGTGCAGAAGGGGCCTGGGGCTGCACCATTTAGATGTTCTTGGAGTAGAAATGCACAAATTCCAAGCTCTGCTCCCAAAGCAAACCTCCCCCGCCCAGGTGGCTGCATCCCTCTCCTCCCCTCCACCCAGCTCCCTGGGCCGCCAAGCCCAAGGCTTTGAAAACCGGCTTGTGTTTGGGTTGTGAAAGCACCAATGTTTTGCAGTGTTTGTCCAGCAGAGAAGGAGCATATTTTCTCCCTTCCAAATGCAAACTCAAAAGATGCTCCATGGATTTTTCTTCAGACTTTCCACAGGAAACATAAATAAGAAAGAAAAATGACTTTAGGTGCTGAGACCTGAGGTGGAATTTCAACCCTGAAGGAATCGCCTGTAACAAACGCTCTCTGTCCTTCGGTGAAGCCCTCGAGAGCCTGGTCCACACTTCTTACCCCTGAGCAGGCTTCACAGATGAGGAAAGTGGGGAGCTGGACCAATTTTTGGGCCTGACTCTTGGCCAGGTCTTGGTCCCCATCCGAGTGGCTGAAGCTTGGGCTCATCCGCTGCTGCGATTCCCTAGCTAACGTTTTCTCTATCTGTTATCTTTCTTGATTGTGTCAGAGTGGAACAAACCAGGGTGCTGCAACCCCAGCGGCCCAGCCTCACTGCAAGTGTGGATGTGGCACCCCATGGAGCCGAAGGCCTTCAGTGGCCTGCTCTGCGCTGGTCTCCATCCTGGAAGGACATCCCTGGTCTGTGGTCTCTGCTCTCACAGAGCTTATAATCTGCAGACAAACTCAACTCAGAAGAGAGGACAGAAGGCAGTGTCCGAGTGACATGCATTGGTGATCCAGGGTTCTCCATAACCTCAGTGGACAGAGAATCTGAGCACCTGCTGCTCACAGGTTGTAGCTACCAAATGACCAATTCCAGGTGTATTGAAAGACCAATGGAGCCCTACAAAAGGCTCCACACTCAAAAAATAGAGGCCCATGAAGTCAGTGTGGCCAGTTTTAATGGAGCTAATATATTAATAACATGCCAATTGATTCATTGTGAACTACACTTTGTTTATTCTGGCCATAGGTGAGACACTTCAAGCCACCGTTTCTGTCTCTTGACATCTGAAAACCTTTCTTCTTGAGTTTTCCTTTCCTGTAACAGTCCATCTTCAGACAGGCCCAACAAGGCCATTGAGCATCTATGCTTTTTAAGAAATGTATTATCAATTAATCATATCACAGCCTTTGTGATTAGCCAACTAAACATTTGATGTACCAAATTCTGAGAAAGACCCCAGAAACTATTGCCTTCTTTGCTGAGGTTTATTTATCCTGTTTGTCTGAAGCCAGGGCCAACAATCCAAATATCTTTCAATGGCTGCAAAGCTCTCTCGGCGTTAGACTAATCAGTCCCATCACAGAAGTCAACTAACTGAGCTTCGGTCCAGCCTGCGGTATCCGGGGGTGGGGCTGGTTCTGCAGGGGTCCCCTGGGAGGCAGTGTTTCCTGGAGGTGTTTCTGAGGGGAGAGTCACTAGCTGAGGCTGGGTCTGAGAAGAGACTCGGAGGCAGAAAGGGAAGGCAGTGTGCTGAGGCCGAGAGGGTGAGGAAGAGTAAGGTGGCAGAGGTTGCCAGTGCTCAGAACACGGGCCAGGGAGGCACATAGATCTGGGCCCAAAGGGCTAGCCAGGCTCTTCCCCTCAATTGCTGTGCAGCCTGATGTGTTTGTTTACATGTATCCTGACATGCAAAAGTGGCACAGTAGAGCACCACGTTACACAGTGCTTGCGAGGACTAAGTACAGTGCCGGACTCCCAGTCAGCACTCAGCAAGTGGACACTCTCCTAATTGTGGCAGAAAGGCAGAGGAGGACAAAGGGGAGGTGGGGGAGCGTGGTGGGAGGGGGTGGGAGCCTGACCTGCAGACAGCAGCCCCTGGCCCCACTCTGTCTCCGGGCGCCTGCGACAACACCGCTGTCAGTCCAGACGCAGTGCTCAGATGTTTGTTAAGAAACCATCCATAGAAGTCATTGGAAACTTCACGTTTGCAGCACGGTCTCCGCACACCACCAAGCTGCGGGGCTCTCAGCGAGCCTCCTTTACTTCCTCCCTGGGCTGCCCCCGGCTCCTCCCTCTCGAGCCCACCACGGCCCCCCTGGGGCCAGGCCTGGCCTCCATCCCTCCCCTGGCTCTGAGTGATTTTCCGTCCTGCCTTTTCCAAATGTAAAATCTTTAAATGAGGCCACTGCAGCTGGAGAGCGACGGACGGGGGTGGTCACAAGGCGATATTTCCTAAGTGGAGAGGTCCCTGGGTGACTTTAGGGGAAACATGGATGAAAGTTTTTCATTTTAATAGTTACATATATTTAATGTATTTATTTTAATAAGCATTGGAGGCAAAGGTAGAAGATCAGTCCTATGATACAGAGTTTTCGTTTCAAGTAAACTTTAGTAAAGTATTAATAAAAGAGAATGGGAAAGTTGATGGAAGAAACTATCGAATCAGTAAGAGTCTAGGAGGTCCTCAGGCCTGGCAGATAGGTCCAAGAGCACCGTGCACATGATCTCAGCCTCACCCAAGGCTGCCTGCACGTGGCAGTCTGAGGGATGCGGTTTTCATCTAGACGGGGAGGTCCTGCTCCGGGCTGGCCAGAGAGAGGGGCTGCTGCATGTCCAGAGAGCTCCCATGACTTGTCCCAGCTCTCTCCGTGGCGGAGCTGCCTGCCCCCTCCCATCTGCACACAGCCGGACTTGTTCTCCTAACACGCTGCTCCTGTCCGTCTCTGGCTGCTCTAAAGCCCTCTGCAGCCCCCACTGCCTGCAGGAGAGGGCAGCTCCTCAGACAGGTACTCAAGGCCCTTCTTATCCACCTTTCCCTTCTGTGCCTGGGGCGGCCTCTCCACCAGCCCCAGAGATGCCTCCCTTTGGTCTCCCCTCTCCTCAGACTGTTCTGCTGATGTGAATCGCACGCCAGCCTCTAGCCTGTTCCTGCTCCTCCTCAACCTTCTCTCAGACCCCCAAACCTCTTCCTCCCTGCAGGTGGAACAGCTAGTACAGCACCATGCTCAAGGTCAGGCTTTGAGTTCTCATCTCAGCACTACTGCTCACCAGCTGTGTGTCCTTGAACCAATTACTTACCCTCTCTGTTACCCAGTGCCTCATCTGTAGCAGAGGGTCATGACAGCAACACCTACCTCCTCCCAGGTATTTTGGGAGAACTGAATGAGACGATGGGACCAGATGCGCAGTAACAGCAAGTACACTGCAGTGGCTGTGCCTTCCTTGAACTTGAGTTCAGTTCTTGCCAAGAGCAGCCTTTGGCCCTCATTTTCCAGGAAGCAGGTGCTTGATAACTATTTGCTGATTGATTGTGGGTGTACTGTGGTGTGTTTTCTACATACATTCTCTTGATCAGAGGCTCCGTGGAGACCGAGAAAGTTTTTTCCTGGGTCTAGCAGCCCTGTGGAGACTCGAAGCACATCTGTTCCCGGGCCATCTCACAGCCTTCCCTTCTCTGGGCACAGTTAGGTTTGGTCTCCAGGACTCTCTGGGGGGCTTTTCTTCTGTCAAGTTTGGCCTAGTAGCTACAGTCTGCCCAGGAGCTGCCATAGCTGGTGAATGCACACAGGTGGAGGACAGAGGACGGTGCCCAGGGACACACAAGCCATCTGCTCTGAAGCCTGCCTGCGTGGACAGACTAGCAGGGGCCACCAGCACACGCTTACCCTGTGTCTCCTTGCACCAGGCACTGGGCTAGGTGCGCCCCGCGAGGTCCAGGCCCTGCCCCTTGATCCTGGCTCCTTCAGCCCTTGCTCAGGTGGCTACAAAGACAGCTCCCGAGCCTGGGGGTTGGGCTGAGTTCTCCAGCTAGCAGCCTGTGGCCACCCTGGCGCTGCCTGGAGTGAGCAGGCCCCAGCCGCATTCCCTCCCCCCAGGCCTCAGCCTTTTCTGAAAGAAATGCTGTGTTCCCCTGGCCCTGCCCCCTTGCCACATCCCCTTCCTCCCACGGAGCCCCGTCCCCCAGGCTGCAGTCCAGCAGTCCCTCTGTGAGCAGACTCCCAGTGACACATGGCTTTGTTAGAAACCTCATTAGCAGAGACAGAAAGGCGAGAGGCAGCTCAGAGAGGCATTCCAGGTGTCAGTTAAGAGGGGCCGCAGGAGAAAAAGGCCATTAAACCATAACTAAGGTCAGCTCCCAGGAGAATAAAAAATAATAAACTGAGACCTGGGAGAAGGGTGGGAAGGTAACTGGGGAGTTAAGGGGGGAGGGGAGGGTTGCTCCCTGCTCAGACCAGGAAGGGAAGGCCCCGGGTCCTGGAAGGGCCATCGGCTTCTCTTGCCTGGTTCTGGGAGTCCTGGGGACAAGGCCCCAGCAGCCTCCACTATGTACACTCCTGGAGGAGGGGGGCTGGGCCCCAGGACAGGTTCAGCACCATGCAGACACTCAACAAACACTTGACCAATGAATGAAGATTTCGCCTAGCCCGTGGGGAGGAGGGCCAGCAACAGCTCAGACTGGTTGAGTGCTCACTATGCATTATGTGCTGTGCTAGGCACCATCTGTATGCTCCTAGTACCTCAACAACATATTATTAGCTCCCTTTTAAAGATAAGGAAACATAGATACCAGAATGTGTTATTTTGGGGCTCCTCAGACTCTTTGAGAATTCACTGGAACTCTCCCTATGGATGCTTGGAACTTCTGAACCAGGGACACATTCCTTCATTCCACAATTAGTCATAAGAAGGCTGAATGCGTGTTGGGGCTGAGGCAGCACATTGAAACTCCCTCTTCCTGAAGGGTAATTAATGTGACCGTCTGGTATCTGGACTCCCCTGTCCTGCCGAGAGCGAGGGGGGCTGCCCGAGTCAGGGACAGGCTCTGTGGCGGTGAGCGGAGGACAGTGGCTGGCCTGTGTGGACTCCCAGCATTGCTTCATGAGCTCTGTTTGCCTTTGCTGGGCAGGCCCCACAGGGCCATGTATTTTTGTCATGCCCAACAGGGAATGCACATGATTTATGAAGTTTTTTTAAACCTGAGGCTTCCTCATAAAGGAGCTTTGAGAAGACGGCAGCAAACCTCATTATGAAAGGCCTTCCTTTCTGCAGATCTGTCAGACAAGATAATGCTGACAACTGCCCTCAAGAATAAGGAGCCGGTGTGCCCCACCCTAGGTCTGGAATGGCCAGAGACCCCAGGAAAATTGCACGTGGATTTCTGCCCTGTTCCCCCATCCCTTCTCAGTCTTGTTGCCTTCCACACCCTCTTAGCTGAAATTTCTACCCCTGAGAAACCTGCCCAGAGAGATCGCTGAGTCTCTGATCCCCGATGCCCTTGACTTCAAAGGTCCAAGCTTCCTTGGACAAGTCACTCGACCTCACTGAGTCTGTTTTCTCTTCTGCAAAAGGTATTTACTCAGTCAGTGCCTTCCCCACCAGTCGGAAAGCTCCCTGAGGACAGTCTCCCTGTGTCTTGTTTATTGTCTCTCCAGCACCTGACAGCATGCACATAGAAGTGGGTACCAAATGGCAACTTGTAGAACTGAATTCTACTGAGTTCGGTGATGAGAAATAAATAGAATGTGTTTGCAAGCTGCAAACACAGTGCCTGCCCCTCGGTAGCATTGTGAAAACGTGGGCTATACCTGTGTTTGAATCTGACACTCCCCTACCAATGCACGATCCCTGGCCCGGATTGTGAAGTTGGGCCCCAGGGTTCCACCCGTCTCTTCCCAGCCTTGCAGGGGCTGCAGAGGACCTCTGTCAGTCTCCCTCCCGGGTGCCCCCTCCCCCAACCCGGGTGGCCCAGCCTCTTCATGTCCCGGCAGCAGCCCCCGTGGCCCCTCGGGGGCGGTGGGCGTCCCTGTGTCGGCAGGGCTAGGCTGGGCCCCTCTCCAGGGAAGGGGCTGAGGGGTGTGAAGCACTGGTGTGTGTGACTTTGTTTATTTTCTCTGAAGGATCCTGCCTGAGCCCTGCTATAAAAATAACCTGCCTGGAAACCTCATCTCCGAGGGGGAGAAAGAAGCTTTTGTATCCAGGGAAGCGGCTCTAACGGCCTCCCTGTACCTTTGCCTCAGCCCATGCATCAAGGAGGAGCCAGCTAAGGTGACGAGGGCCAGGGCCCAAGTGAGAGGGTGCAGGGAGGGGCGGGGAGGGGAGGGCAGCTCAGCAACCCCTCTCCCTGGGCACGGGGAGGCCTCTCACTTGCCTGCTCAACCGAGAAGATCCAAAGGAGGAACCGAGGGAGAGAAGAGGAAATTAACGAGAGGTAAAAACTGAGCTACACCGGATATGCCGGGGACAGGGGAAGAAGTTCGGCAGAGAAGAGGGAGGGCGGAAGGAGACTGAAGTCAAAAGAGAAAGAAAACCAAGAAATGTGCACTCGGAGAGACGTGGAGCTGGAGGGTCAGAGAGACCACAGCCATGTTTATAGATGTAGCTAAGGATGTGGCCCAATTCCTGGGACCTCTGCTGCGTCCCCATCACATGGGAGAGGGCAGGGCAGGGGCAGGATGGCCTGGCCACTTGCCGGGTTCCTGCTCTGCTGCACCACCCAGCTCCCACTCTGGCTCAGGCTGTGACAGAAAAGACAAAGGTCCTCAAGCACCCATGGTGGCCAGGCCCTGGGCTAGACAGGAGTTGCGGGCCGGACTCGGGCTTCTTGAGATATTCCTTCCCAGGAGCCAGGCCCAACGGCAAAGAGGGAAGCTGCACCGGCCCTGGATTCAGGAGGCCTGGATTCAAGCCCGAGGTCTCCCACTTTTTAGCTGGGTGGTCCTGTACAAACCACTTGGAGTCTTCCAGCCTGATTCTCTTATCAGTATAACGAACCCCGCTGTCTACCGCCTGGGGCTGTTGAGCACATCATCGAAGGGTATCTGAACAGGCTCTCTACATTGTGTGGTGCCAGCGAGATGAGGGAATGACCTGTTCCTTCAGACACATTGCACTAGGCACTGGCAGTGGGCTGGTGCTGACCTAGAAGTCATCAGTCTTGGTGACCAGCCCTGCCCCCGCCGCCAGCAGGCTGCAGGATAGTCTCTCTCTGCTGCAGCAAGGAGGTCAAAGAGAAGCCCCCAGAATCACCATTTGGGGAGGGCTAATTTCCAACATTAACCAAGTAGGTGAAATCTCCCATAGTTTTCCATGCTAAACCTTGGGATTGATCCACAAGGAATCAGAGGTTGGTAGGGCATGTGCTGTTGAAGATGCCCTTGAGACTTCTGTCTAGGAGAGAAGGTTTATGTCCCCTGGGATAGTGGGCCAGCAGAGGATGGCATGTTATCTCCCTTGACCTTGGAGCTAGTGTTGTTTGAGTGATAAAAATCAAAGGGGAGAATGGAACTGCGGTCCAGGATGCCTCGAGGCAACTTTTGGAGCAGAAATTAAAATGTTGAGAGACTGTAAAGGGAGCTCTGCTTTGAGGATGCATACCTAGGCAGCACAGCTGTCCACCGAAGTGGGGAGAGGGCAGGGGAGCTGCAGAAGCCATGAGCAAAAGCAGGCTAGTGGCATGGCAGGGCCTACAGGTCTCCTAGCAGCCTGAGGCTGAGAAGAGGCCCAAGAGAGAAAGAAACAGGGAGAGGGCTGCAGGGCATGGCTGCTATGAAACAGCAGTAAGCTCGGAGACGCTGGGACTATACCCCAGACTGGCCCTTAGCCATGCATTTGAAAACTGATTCATGGTATGTGCTCAGGGTACAACTGATAATAGTTCATAAAAATGGTTAGCACTTACCGTGTGTCAGGCATGGCTTTAAACACCTTGCATGCATCATCCATTCAGCCCTATGAATGTCCTCTGCAGATGACATCGTGACTACCTTCCTCAGCATCTGCTACACTCCACCCCTGCTGTGCAGCAAACTTGCAATTTGGGTAGGGTTGACCCTAGTCCCAGCTCCAAGGGTAGGCCCTGGTCGATCTGGGCCAATCAGGCTAATCTCATCACCCATGCCAGAGAAATCCCCTCAGGTTTGTCCAAAGTGGAGGGCAAAACTTGGTTTAATAATGAGGGAAGAAAAGACCCCTCTTTCCATCTTGTGCTAGACTAGTCTGTGCAGTTGTGAGGCCTGGAATTGGTGGTAGCCATCTTAGGATCACAGGTGAGCCATACTGAGGATGAACCAACATATCGAGAAGGCAATGCCAAGAGAATCACAGAGAACAAGCTGAAGCCCTGATGAAACCATTCCTGAAAGCCCCATGACCTTCAGATGTTCAGCTCTGTGAATTAATAAAATCCATTTTTGTTTAAGATAGTTGAGTTGGACTTTTTGGGGTAACTTGCCACTGAAAGTCTCCAAACTGATGCAGAATATAAGGCCCAGGGAAGTTAAATAACTTGTCTAAGGTCAAGTACATAGTAAGTGACAGGGCTGGGATTCAAACCAAGGAAACATTATTTCTGTTTTTATAGATGAGGGAGCTGAGGCTTAAATGGTAAAGTAACATGCTCATCATCATAGATCTCTTCGGCAGTAGAGCATGATTTGAATCCAGGTCTCTATGTTCAGTCTGTATAAGCCCCAGAGTGCTGGGCCTTCTCTCCAATCTGATGGGCAGAGGCTGCCCAAGAATGACCTGGGACAGTTTGCTCCACTCCCTGTGACGATGAGTTGATTTCCAGTTGTTCTGTGCAGGTCAGTCCTATTCTCTCCATGGAGACTTCACAATCAGGTGAGCATTCAAGGGAGGTGGGAGGCCGATTTTAGCCCAATATTAGGAAGAACATTCCTATTATTCCAGCAGTATGGTGAGCTGCCTGAGAGTCTGAGCTCTTTGTGGCTGAGAGGCGAGCAGGCCAGGGCTGCAGACTACTGATGCCTGTAGGAGGTGGATGCTGGGCTTAATAAACAAAATCCTGACATCATATCCTCCTTAAGTCTTCCCCTTTCTAGGCCTCAGTTTCCCCTGAAACTGTACAGTGGCTGGAGCAGGTCTAGGTGGGGGCTGAAGTCTCATTCAGCTCTCACATTCTGGAATTCTGGAATTCCTGGAGCAGGACTCCAGGCTCCAGGGTCTGGCTGAAAGAACAGAGACACGGCTGTTTGGCCAGCTTGTAGAACAGTGGAGCTTATTGAGCTCGCAGTTCCCTGAAACAGAAACAGCTAAATGGCACACGCAGAGAAGATAAATTCATCTGCGGGTCTGGTGTGAGTCACTGAAAAAAATGCAGTACTTGAGGGCTGTCCAAAGAGAGCCAATTTTGAACCCATAGGCTGCGACAGTGTGCCCATGTAACAGGACGAGAGCACTGCCAGGGATCTTGCAGATGACATCCTCATTGACACACCACAGTGACCAAGCAGCCCTCCATGGTGGGGGCTCCTTAAGATGGTTCCACTTCCCTTGCAGGCCTGGTTGGGTTGTGTTTGTAAAGCAAAGAGACTAGAAATCTGCCTTGAATTAAACTTAAACCACTGTTGTTCATGTGACCGAAGGTGTTTTCAGCAATATAAAGACCACACTCACAGAGTTATGAGCCCAGAATTAGAGTGAGGAGGACTGGGGTCTCCTCCTTGGATATATTTGGGTTGGACTGTTGGCCGGGAGGTGGACAAGATGCCCCGTTACGAAGCTTCTAATAGCCCCTCTGGGACAGTCCCTCCACCTTTTGCTCTAATGATGACTAATGCTGATGTAGTGACTATTTTAATGTGCTTTCATATCTGCAATTCCAGTTGACCTTCATTACAATCCACTAGCATAACTGGCTAATATTATGTCCATCTTAAAGAGGAGAAAATGGAGATTCAGAGAGGTAAGCTTAAGCCCCTCGGTTGGCAAAAGATGGCTCTGAGGCTTGACCACAAGCCTCTTGGCCCCACGTTCTGGGCTTTCTCTTCAGCACGCTGCCATGCCTTCACCCCACCTTTGGGCCAGAGAGGGCTGACTTTTCCAGGCTGCTTTTCTTCTAGTTGAGGGACAAAGCAGAGCTGTCAGAGCTGGATTCATACCTTTGCAAGTGCCATGCTTTAAAAAGATTGATATTCAAAATAAAAGCAAATCTAATGATTAAGTGTAAAGAAGTCCAATGAAGTTCTAACTTTCAGCATGATGATGACATTGATGACAAATTAAACATAATGTTTACATAGTGCCCCTGCCTTCCTGGTGTCTTAAGTAGCTTCTAGTCCACCTTTGGACCTTCCAGGCCTGAGCACTCCCCACCGTCACAGGCACCAGCGCAGGAAGACAGCCTGGCTGGAGCAGGAGGTGACTGCAGAGGGGAGAGCAGGGCCACCTGAGATAGGTGCTCCAGGAGTGGGGCCATGAAGCAGGAGGAACCAGGCCTGTCTGGGAACAGCCTCATGTTCTCCCTTGCAAAGGGGGGCAAGGAAATGAGGCCACAGAAGTTGAGGCTCCCACAGAGCTGTGAATCATACTCTTCTCAGGCTTGGAAAATGCAACGATGACTCCCAGCCTTACCCTTGGGAAGGAGATAGACTCCCTATCCAGAAGGGCCTCAGCAAAAACTGGGAGAAGAATGACGTCTTAGGAGTGTCCAGCAGGAGGACTGGGGAAGAAGTTGAAGATTCCTGGTTCCCTGCTCCCTAGTGGAGCCGACTGCACCTGCCAGAACTCCTTAGGGCCAGGGGCCCCTTCATGCACACTCTGGTTCCTTCTAGACTCCAGTCTGGGGGTGAAGAGGGTTGGAATTAGGTTCAGGGGCATCCATCTGAATCCAACTGGCATATTTCCAGTCTCCCCTGCTCTTTCTTTTTTTTTTTTTGAGACAGAGTCTCACTCTCTTGCCTGGGGCGAGTGCCGTGGCGTCAGCCTAGCTCACAGCAACCTCAAACTCCTGGGCTCGAGCAATCCCACTGTTTCAGCCTCCCGAGTAGCTGGGACTACAGGCATGTGCCACCATGCCCGGCTAATTTTTTTCTCTATATCTTTTTAGCTGTCCAATTAATTTTCTTTCTATTTTTGGTAGAGATGGGGGTCTCGCTCTTGCTCAGGCTGGTCTCGAACTCCTGAGCTCAGAACGATCCGCCTGCCTCGGCCTCCCAGAGTGCTAGGATTACAGGCGTGAGCCACCGCGCCCAGCCTTCCCCTGCTCTTTCTGATACCACAGAAGGATTATAGGAAGAACAGGATAGGGAAACAGTATCAGCAAGTAGTTGGGAGAATTCTGAGTCCTTTAATAATTAACAATAATAGTCACAAATTCATGAGAATTTGCAAAACTCTTTTAAGTAGTATAAACAGTTAATAAGTAAGTCTTTCATTCTCTGCCTCTGAAAGAAGTAAAATGTGCGTGTTTGGGGAGCAGCCGGCTTGCAGGTCCTCTGATTCTGCCTACGCAGTCCCTGCTGGCCACCCCATCTCCCTGGCAGTCCTGCCCCTTGTCCCTGAGCCATCCGCCCTTTCAGAAATTCTGTGGCATGAGGGTGGGAGGGACCAGAGACCCCCGGATGCTGGTGGAGCAGCCTGAGGTCCCTGAGGACCCAGGGATGGAGAGTTCCTTGTGGAAGTTGGAGCAGTGAACAAAGAGGCCTTTGAACCAGGCCTTGGCGACAACGCTGGAGAGCCAGTGCCTTCAGCCTCTCGGCTGCCCTTGCACCCCAGGACTGGCTCAGGCAGGTTGCTGGCTCTGGCCTCCTTCCCCCAAAGGGGATTCCTCATGCAGCATTGTGCCCCAAATGCTGCAGTTGCCCAATTCATCTGAAATTCGCCCGGGATGGGGTCATTCCCCTCAAAGTCCTCTTGTTCCTTGTCTTTCCAGAGGAAGGATTTTGGGCTCAGACAGACCTACTTTCAGTGGTAGTTTCTACCACTTACTGCCAGAGTGATCCTGAGCAACTGTCAATGTCCCCAGTGTCAGTTTCCTCATCTGTGAGATGGAATAAATGGAATACTCACTTCATTGGTTACACAATGCCTGGCACATATTAAGCACACAATGGACGTCAGTATCGTGGTTATTATTCCTCGTATCTACCCATCTTTCATTTCACCTTGCTCCACAGCCCCTGCTGGAGTTGACCAAATCCAGCAAATGAGTCCACCAGATGAGAGAGCATCAGTCTGGCCCTGAGCCAAGCTCTTCCTGGATGTGATGGGGTTGGTTTCATGGCCTGGGCAGGAGTACAGGTCGTGCGGGGAACTTTAGGGATTAGGGCAGGGAAGCTGGCCCTGACCTTGCTTGCCTCATTTACAAAGAACTTGACCTGTGCAGAGTGCTGGAATGTTCAAGAAGCTCACTGGTTTTTAAGTTTTGAGGGGGTTCAAGGGACGTATGAGAAGCAAACTTAATTTAGGAAACATGAACCTCTTTCCCACGAAATGTAGACTCCTACATGTTTTGCATATCATCTCAGTGGGCTCATCTGTGGCCCTTACTTAGGTCTATCCCAACTTGAGCTCTTCTCCCTAATCTCACAGCTCAGAGACCGAGTCCAGAGGGGTTAAACATTAATAACTTGCCCGAGGTTCCGCGGCTTGCTAGTGGCACAGCTGTGACTCGAAGCCAGACTTTAATCGTCCTCTCCTTTCCTTCACTGGAAGGTAATGTCTCCAGGCTATCCTTCAGCTGAGGTTGTGTTTACTTCCCTTCCCAGGCACTGGGAGACTCGGCAAGTGCCACCAAGGTGGGCTGCCTGGGGTCCTGAGGAGGTTGTTGAAGGGTTAACTCAGGTGGGTCCAGGGTTGGGTGAAAGGGACTGAAAGGCAAAGCCAGAGCTAAGAGCCGAGAGCCACCTGACTTGGTTGGGAAGCGTGCGTATGGCTTTTTGTGTGTGCTCGCAAGCAGGACGGCATGTGCAAGGGCGCACGTCCCTCACTTGTGCGAGCTGGTGGTTCAGGACTAGGACTGCAGGCCAGCCTGGGAGAGAGGTGCCGCATGCTCCTGGTATGAATGGGCCTCTGTGTCCACGGCTGTGTGAGCCTCTGTGTGTGCAGGTCCCATTAACTCACCCTCAGCCACATGTGGAAAGGGGAGGAGAGGCCTGGAGGAGCCCAAACCACTCAGAGGCCTTCTGGTTTTAGACTGAAGACACAGAAGAAAGAAATGACACAGACCCAAATTCGCACATAGAATAGTCAGCAGATAAACACATGCATGCCTCTCTGGTGCCCTGTCATAACCTCTTCTCAATCCCGTTTTCAACCCCAGTTATCCAGCTGGGCACTTTTAAGGGAAAAATCTTCAGCCACTGTCCTAAAACAGATTCTAGAAAGCTGACCCTATTTGCTTTGTGGCGGTCTCAGTCTTGCAGTGGCGGTCTCAGTCTTGCAGTGGGCGTGCCTGCCTCGTGCAAGTCAGGGGCTGGGTGTGGCTGCACCCCCTACCCCCACCCACCCCGCCTCGCCTGCGGCTCCTGCTCTGCAGGCTGAGGCCTCCATCCAGACAGCAGCCGGCATGCACCACCAGCCAGTGATGGACAGGCTCGGCTCGGGTCCTGCCCTGGCCCCCGCGTTCCCACTCCCGGTTCTCTGGGCTTGGCCCCTGTTGCCCTTGGCTGGGGTTTGTTTAATGGAGTGACTCCTGTCTGGGAGCAAACCAGAGCTCAGGACACAGGCAGACAGTTGTCCAAGCTTGTTATTTTTTTCACCAGAGGAGCCAAACCACAGTGATGGACTCAGTGGCCTGGCTGGGCGCCTCCCTCATTCCTCCCACCACTAGCCTGGCCTCTATTCCCCTGGCTGGCCCCGGCTACTGGTGGCCTCTGGTTCAGGACTTCTAGTCACCCACCGGGAGACCTCCTGGGTTGGAGTCTGGTCCTTTACATGAGGGGAGAAGGGAGATCTGGGTACTGAGGAAGTAGTCAAGGCTGAGAGAGATCCCTGGGGACCAAAGATTGGCCCACAGAGAGCAGCAACCACAGCATATTCCTCCCTCTAGCCCCAGCGCCTGGCGCAGAGTAGGTCCTAAAAGAATGAGTAAATGGTTGAGATGGATGAATGGATGGGTAGATGAGTAAATAAATAAGTGAAGACTCTTAGATTTATGCGGGCACTCTGATAAAAGTCTAATTTGATTCCTCGGCCTAAATGTGGGCAAGAAGGAAGAAGAGACCTACCTCTAGAAGGTGCAAACATCCTATTCCTGAATCTAAGGGACATCTCTCAGCCCAGTCCCTTTATGATATGTCTTTGAGACTCCTTGGAGGTCTGGGCTTGAGTGAAACTGGCTTTTCCTCCATTCTCATTCTACCTCTCAGGCTTCTTCTTACAGAGCCTGTCTTGCCCACTAGAATATGCACCCTGCAGCTGGGCAAGGCAGTCATGAGTCCCGGTGGAGGTAGGTGGGAGGAGATGTGGTTCCAGCTGCCAGGGGTGCCAGGTGACACAGAAATGGGCTCTGGAACAAGATATTTTAGGCTGGGGCTAAAGAGTTACATGCTTGGACCAGGGAATAGAGAAAGTTTCCAGCACCTAACACAGGGGCCTGGCATATAGGAGGCACTCATTAAGTATTTACTGAACGCATGAATGAATAAAACATTTCTATGTCCTCTTCTCCCTGGCCGACACCCCAAAATCCTTTTCTAGGGAGCTCTGGACCACTAGGGACCCTCCTCTGGGGGTAGAATGAATCAAGGTCAGTAGCCCCACTGAGGAAGGAAGGGACAATGTGTACGCCATCCCAGGCTCTCCTCACCGCCCTGCCCTCACAGTCCCCTCCCTCACCCTTGCCCTCCCTCCCCTGCCTACCACTAGCGACTGACTGACTGATTGTTGTGTTGATCCAGAAGCTGGGGGCACCGGGAGCGGGCAACACACAGCTACATTGTGTGTACATGAGTGACTGAAATGTGTCATAGTCTCGAGCTCTGGGAAAAGGCCTACTCACCTTACTGGCTGGGGTGTATAGGATGCCACATGGGACTGTTGGGTGTGGGGGACGGAGGTTGGTTCTCTGCCAGGGAGGGGGGTTTGGCTGACGAGAGACAGGCATCTCCACACCACCAAGGCCATAGCTGTGGGATGTGGAGACTCCCATTCAGGAGGCATGCAGTTCCCTCCCCCAGCCAGGCCCAAAAGATCTTCTCTGGAGCTGAGATCTTGGGAAAATGCTCAGAGCTCCTCAGGGGCCCTTGCTGCTGGGGTTTGATCACTATTCTCTGTTGCAATGTGCCTTGGGAGAGTCCAAGTGGGAGACTTCCCTCTGAACAAGATCTAGAGAGCCAGGGTTTTGAGCCCCTAAGAGGCCTGCCTCTCTTTCAGTGTGAGTCAAGCCATTTTCTGAGCAGACACAGGAGAGCTGTTGGCTCAGGGCAGGCAAGGAAAGGCTTCCTGAGCCAAGGGAAAACAATTAGGAGTAATTACCATCAAAAGAGGCCTCCAGTGAAGGGTGAGGGTGGGAAAGGCCATCCGTTTAGAAGGAAGATGAAAGTGGCAGACTGATTTTGGGGAAAAACTAGGGGAGAGGGTGGGAGGAAGGGTTGAGAGAGTGTGTGCTGTCTTTCTTCTCCAGTAGGAGGGCAGGACCCCTCCCCCGCCAGCCTCTAGCTGAACTAAGTTCGGTTTCTACAGGGCCAAGGGGCTCAGTGCATGGGGGTGGGAGGTGGAGTAGAGGGTGGGCACAGGGCTCTGCATTCCTGAGATTCTCAAATCGGTTGGAATGACAGAGGAAACTCCATACTGAGGACACAGGGCGTGAAACACAGAGGTGAAAAGATAAATTCTTACAAGTGCAGGTATCCAGCTCATCCCCACAGAAGGTCACCCACTTGCACCCTAGACTCCTGAGACCCTCTGTGGGGATGAGCTGGATCTTGGTGTCTCCCTACCACACCACCCTCAATCCTTAGGTTTCCCCTTCTGTGTTAAGACCAGAGACCTTGAGAGAAAAGAGTTTTGCTATGTGGGCAGCCAAGAGCTGAGGATGAAAGTGGGAGGCGGAAAGAAAAAGGATAGATAGGGAAAGAGTTGTCATGGGAGAGGGATGGGAATTCTTTGGTACCGGTTGTCTGGAGAAGCCAAGAGAAAATGAACCCAAAGGCAGAGGAACCCTATCCTTCCCCTTGACCCTCCAAACTAAGGTGAAAAAACAAATAAGGACCTCAATCCTGCTCATGAGAGAAAAGAAGCAGGATGACTTTGGGAACCTTATGGAAGCTTCTCTTCTTTGGTCTCACTTTAGTTGAGCCCCCGTGACACCATGTTAGGCATTTTCCCTGTTGAGATGAAACAGTGTTGGCCACGTGAAAGCAGCAGATCCTCGTGCTTTTAAGGGAGTCATGTGCTCTTGGCTTGGAATCCGTTTCCATTACGACAATCTGTGAGACTTGAGGCAAGTTATTCAATCTCCGTGTCCTCATTTTCTCATCTGAGAAAGGGGGATAATAATGGGACCTACATCACAGACTCAGGAGGATTAAATGAAGTACTGCATGTAAAGTGTTTGGCACCTAAGTCAGGGGCCAGTGTGGTAACTAATATTATTAATACTATTGGAAGAAGACAGCTCTAACTGCTAAGTGGATGATGAACTGAGATCCTCGGAAGGAGGCACTGTAAACCAGACACGAGAAGGTGAGAACTTGGAAGAGGATGGTGGCTATCATGATAGAAGTGAGGCACAGCTCAGAGATGCTCAATAATGACAGTGATTCATTCCTTCAACTGTTCTAGGCCTCTGGGATACAAAATGAACAGAACAGACATTTTAGTGAGAAGGATAGAACAAATCAGTAAATACAGGTTAAGCATCCCAAATATGAAATCCAAAATGCTTTGAAATCTGAAACATTTTGTGTGCTGACATGAGGCTCAAAGCAAATGCTCATTGGAGCATTTTGGGTTTCAGGTTTCAGATTTGGGATACTTAACCACTAGCTATAATGCAAATATTCCAAAATCTGAAAAAAATCCCAAATCCAAACACTTCTGGTCCCAAGCATTTCAGATAAGGGATACTCAACTTGTGACAGAATCCGCTGCTGGTATGTACTATGGAGAAAAAATGAGGGTAAGGAAGCTACAGAGTATGAGGATTGGGGTGTGGGATGACATCCCACCAGAGCCCAGGGAAAGCAGTGAGTAGAATGGCCCAAGGTGAGAGCAAGCTTGGACAAACCAGAGGCCAGTGTGGCCGAGGCAGATGGAGCAAGAGAGTGGTGAGGCTGCTGCTAGAGAACGGTGGGTCAGCTGTGCGAGGCCTCGTAGGCCACTCTAGGCAGAGATGACGGGATGATGGGAGATGGATCACTGGCAGGTTCAAGAAGAGTGTCTCTCCAATGAAGGATTTATTAAGGGGGGAAAAAAAGAGGATCTGGAGAACATTTCTTAAGGAACAGGCACCTCACCCCCTTCCCTCTGTAACTTTCTGCAGAACCCAAGACCAGGGAGCGGCTGGGGAGAGAGATGGACTGTGACTCATGGTTGGGTCCAGGTCCCCAGTCTGAGGGACATTCTTTTCCATTTGGTGATAGACAGTGAAGATCCAGACAATCATCAGCTATCTTTAACCACATTCAGGAATCAGAAAAAAGAAGGTGGCTTGAAGGCTTCCCTCCTTACTCCAAAATGGCTGAAAAATCTTAACCATGCCCTAAAAACCCTTATAACTCGAGAACATACAGGGGACTACCGGGTCTCCAAAGCCAACATAGATAAAACCCTTTCTCCAAAATAACAGATTTTTGAGAAGTTGGTGCTTTCTCATCTTTTTACTCTTCAGAGTGAGATTTGCAGGCAGAGACATGGGAAGCACTTCTTTGAGGTTCTACTGTGAGGAGAGAGGGCTGCAGGAGGGGCATGGAGACAAGGGCTGCAGTTAGCAGGGTAGGCTGGAGTCCTGACTGGCGTGTTTGGCCTTAGGAGGGTCCTCTGGCAGGCTCCATAGACAGGTTTGGTTTTTAAAAGTGCCAGAGAGCCACAGATTTGCATGTTATTTGCGTTCCAGGCTTCACTTCCAGGTATGTGGAATGAAATAAATGAATGAACAGTATTCAGACTCCTGGGTAAGGGGTGGATTCAGACATCCAGACCACACTGAGGATCCAATCACTGGTCCAGCTTGGATCAGGAGACACAGACACAGAGACAGAACAAACAGTTACAGAGACAGGGAGACAGTCTTAGAGAGACAAACACCATCAAGTCCTTTTTACCAGGGAGTTTCCAATCAAAGCAAGGAAGCAAGATCCAGAGTTTATTTTAAATAAATCAATTTTTAAAAAACTAGGGAAAGTCACATATAGATAGGCAGATAAAGGCAACATTATCCCTGACTTGTCTCCACCTCTACCGCTCCATCCTCCACTTCTAGCTTCATTCTGAACCACATGCCCTACAAGTCTGCCTTCTTGATAAGCTACATCGCTTGGTGTCCGCTTAGCCTCCCAAATTAGTTAACTATGACATCTATGGACTATAAGACCCTGAGGACAAGGTAGCTTTTATTTCCTTGGTCAAACCATCTCTTCACCCTTCAGGGCCCCACACCCAGTGCTTAAACACATGCTTATTAAACACCTAGCATAAGGGGCTCCCTAGAAGTAAGGGACCCAGAGTCTCAAGCTGTGAGGGATATAAAGTATCACTGGGAAGAAAAAGGATGGAGGTAACTGTATTTAACAGAAAGATGTATGGTTAAATACTTTGATAAACCCCGTAACAAGAGAGTGACATTCCCCAAAGGGCATGCTGAACTGCTGAGGAAGGTGTTTTTGTTAAGGGCAGGGTGGGGCATTAGGTTTGGGGCCAGAGGTGAACTGTTTGGGACCACCAAGGAGACTGCAGGCTGCCATGAGCAGTCTTCCTTCCTCCTACCTCTGCACGTTGTCTTTCTAAATAAATGTTCAATGGAGTTCTTACCCCGACCTCATCCCTGGCAGGCCAGAAAGTAACAGCTTGTGTTCCTGGTCTGAAAAAAAGCACTAATCATTCACCTGCCCTCAGTGGCCACGTCTCTCAGTCCATTCTTGATGTAAAAGACAGATTATAATACAAATGCTATCTGGAATTATATTATTTTCTGGTTATAAGCGCTACAAATGTCCAGATAAGAGATTTTAAGATAATGTGATCAGGGAAGGCTTCAAAGACATGGGATTTGGGTGTGTATGCTCAGTAGATATTTGTGAGAGGAACGAAATTACAGTAAATTGAATGAGGAGTACCCAGGAAACTGGACTCCGGGCTTCTTGTAAGCCGCTCTCTCACACTCTTTCCTTTCCTTGCTAGCACTTGTCTTCTGTGCAGGGTAGGACAATCTCCAGAAGTAATTGATGGCTGCTCCTCAGTTTAGAGTGGAGAAAAGTCTGCGGCAAGGGTCTGTTGCATTTGGACAAGATTCTGACGTAGGCCTTAACTCTAAAACCAAGCCAGTGTTAACACTGGCTTTAAACTTTAACTGTGAATCTCTGCCTTGCTGATCCCTATTCCCAGCGGCATATGGCCTTTGATAATCACATTCCAGAATCTTAAAGTTTAACAAGTCCCTGGACATCCAGTCCAATCATTCACACAATTACAATTATCCCTACCATCTCCCCGACAGGACAGAGAGACAACATGCACTAACATTTCCTCGAGGTTTATCTTTCAGCTCCTAGTTTCTCTTTTCTCTCCCACAAGGGATACGTGTATAAGTTCTCCCTTATTTTAATGGGTGACCAGCATGACCTTCTACCATTATCTTCCTCTCCACCTCCAAAGCTGGGAATGGTAGTTATGTGTTCTTAATAGATAGATCTTAGGATTCAGCACAGGTAAAATGAGGCCCTAGACTGTAAGGAAGGATGCTGGGCTGAGCCTCACTTGTCTCTTCCCAAATTGCAGGATGAATGTGCAGCTGTGGTTACATTGCTCCTGGGCAGGGAAGTATGGCACCTTTCTCAGAAGCTCAGCATGTAGCCTGTTTAACAATAGGGTCTAATAGCCTCTTTTTCTGATTCTCTTGGGTATGTGAACTTTCAGGACAAAAGCGTGATATTCCCCCTTCTGTTGCCCATCCAGGTGGAACAGAGGAAAAGACGAAAAGACAAACCACAGGTGTCAGTCTCTCTTACTATGGCAAGACAAATTTAAGAGCTAGGGGGATGGCACAGAAGGATCAGAGACTAAAACATTAAAAACATTGGGGCTCTTAAATGAACACTCCCCCTTCTCTACTCACTAGAGCCTTTTTTGGGCCATGTAAAACCCCGCAGCAATGGATAGGATGGGATTGGTGGAAATGCTTTTCCAAGTTATCTCTGTTTCTACCCAAGACCACTAAAATGTAGGTTAACACTGCTGGGGGCAGTGTGTAGAAGATGCTAGTATGATTATAGTGGCTAAAAATGAGAGAAGTTGACACCACATAGAAGCATGAAGCACCCCAAATGGAAAACAGTCAATTTACAGTCTCCAGGCTGGATAAAGAGAAAGTCCTCGTACATTCAACCCTGAAAAGGACTCCTGGAAGCAACAGTGGGGCTCAGGGGATAAATGGGATGTAATTAGCCTCTCGACTGGGCAGGAACATTCTATCTGACATTCTCTGTACAGGGTCCAGGAGTGATTGTTGGTTCTGTGGTTTTTGTTCTAGTTTCTATATCTGGCATCTGGTGCTTATAATCCCTCGAGTATTCCTTTTTTAGGGGAGGTAGGTTATTATGAGCACTGAACAAAGGGGAAAGGGGAAGATGGGAGAAAAGGAAAGCAATAGGCTTATTTAGTTTAAAGCAGGTTAAATAAGATATTGGTAACGTGCTCTTGGGCCATGAAATGCAGAAACATCTTTTTTCTTTCCTGGTCATCAAAGCCTACCCCTAAATGAAGATGAAAGTTTCTAGATACTAGTCCTGCTCTTGTTGGCTAGCTCTCTAGAAATAATGGCACACTAAATAAGTCTATACGTGGTTCCCATCAAGCCCCACCCTGGGACACAACCTATCTCTCAGCTTGGCCTACTCCTACCAGGTCTGCGGTGGTAGGGTGGTCTTGGGATCACTAACTTCTACCTTCTGTACTTGTCAGAAAGGGGGGCCACGTTCAGACAGGCTCAACAATTCCTTATATATTTTTCAAAGTGCTTTTGTTCCATGTTTCATTTTCTGCTATACATGGCAATAAATATTTGTTGCTTTGGTCTGTACAAAAAGTCTATGAGGAAGGTAAGACAGGTGTTATCTAAATGGAAAAACAATAAATACAGAGAACTGTCTTGTCTGAGTCCCCCAGACAATGGTGAAAGAACCTGAAAAACTCAGGTCTTCTGATTCATAGTCCAAATATACAGCATATTGCCACCTCTCAAGTTGTCACTTAAATACAGAAAGTACCAAGAATTAGACAATACTCCAGGAGTCCTGCAATGAGTCTGCATGCTACAGCTTTCTAAAAGAGAATGTGAAAGTCCCCAGGAACCCATATATAGAAAGCTATTTATTTCTTACAGAAAATATCAAAAAAATTGAGAGAGAAAGCAAAAGAAAAAAAGAAAAAAAGGAAGGAAGGAAGAGAAAGAGAGAAAGAGAAAGAAACAGAAAAAAGGAAAACACACACAACAGGTAGTCTTCCCCAAAAAGGCAGGCAGTTATGAAAAAGGCAGGACATCTAGTTGCTGGAGTGGAAACAGTAACATTCAGTTAACAATGGAATATTTAAAAAAAATAGTTTTCTTTTCAAATTGTAACTTGTGGTAAAACATAGAAAAATGTACTAAACAAGCTTGGTATAAAACAGAGTAAAATTTTCAAATAAGCCCAAGGAAAAGCACAATGCTGGAAAGAATGGGGTACAAGGGGAGAGGAGAAAAAGATTTCATACAAAACTACCTATAACAATACAGAAAAAAGTATAAAATGTTCCTATTTTGGAACTTAAGTACAAAATGACACTGGCATTGGATCATTTCACTATCTAAGCCTGAGGAGCTCTCAGAGGGTGGGGGGAGATGCTAGAAAGAACAAAAGGAATAGCAGTTTTTAAATCTCAAGTTGATCAGTCCAAACTCCACCCGTTTTTCAGCTGAAAATCTCACCTCCCTCTGTAACCTCTATCCCTAAGCCAAAGTTCATCCAGGCCTCAAAATATTCCATTAGGAAGTCCACAAACACCCTACACATAGGGGCTGGGATCTGTGTGTGCTGGAATCTGGAAAATGGAAATAAATCTACAGGCTAAATGGTGAACACATTCAGTCTTTTTAAAAAAAGCATATCCCTGTGAAATATATGTGCGTGTGTGCGTGCGTGTGTATGAAATTTTCTGTGGTTAGAAACATATTTAAACTAACTAGCCACAGACCAAACTAGACCTGCATTCCTCCAACACTGAATTCTATGCTAAAGACTGAGGTCCTTCTTCTTGGTCAGAAGTGGGTGGCAGTAAAAGCGGTGCTCTGTCGCTCCACTGGACCGCTCCCTGGATGGGTCTGCCCCCTGACATGTGCTGTTAGCACATGCAAACCCCTGCTCTGAAAGAAAGGACTGCTTGGGACTTTGGGGTCCATCCAGGGCTCATGTGCTGTGCCTCAGGATGAGATGAAGCTACAGATGATAAACAGCCTTGTGTAGAAGCAGATGGATTTCATATAGGGACATATAAATAGGAAAAGTCCTGGAGGCAGGACTTATGCATGTGCCCCAAAGTCCAGTTTACAGTCACATTCCTGACTACACATCTTGAAAATCATGTGTGTAATGTGCACATATATGCTGGTGGTTTTTATCCCTACCTTTTGCCCATGCCCTTTCCTACTTCTTAGTAAGGCCTAACAACAAGAGTTTACATGAAACCAAAATTCTTTCCAAGCTTTTCTCAGTCCCCTAAGCAGGGACTGAGTGAGGCTGGAGCCCTTTGAAAACAAGATGGCAGAACTGAAGAAGTGAACAGCAGTCTCTCTCTTCAGCTTAGGGATGTCCCTCACCCCTTTCACAGCACCAAAGTTTCTTTGCAAAAATAGTATCTGAGATACAAAAGGAAAGGCAGATGTGCTTGTGAATGCATCTTGCCAGGGCCTGGTCCAGGATCAAGGGCTTTACAAGAACAGAGGGTTGGGAGCTGTTGTTTCCAAGGTCTCTGGCTGTAGACAACAAAGAGCTGGTCCCCCACAAGGTCAGGGTCTGCTAACTGAGACAGTCTTCACAAGAGCTTTCGGTGGAGGATCTCCCAGACCATCCGCTTCCGGAAGTATGGCATGTGTTGCTGTAGGGACAGAGACACCCTTAATTTTCATTTCTTTTATCTAGACCTAATACTTCTTTTACCATATTCCTTTCCCCATACTCCTTTCCTTCTCAAGGTTTCAACTAACATAGTCTCAGTTGCATTCCTGGTCTTTCAAATTGTTCATTCTTGATTACATGTGGTACTTTTCTTTCCGTTGCTTTTTCTACTGTTATTTCTATTGCTATTTTCCATTGCTGTAGCCTTACAATGTATATTGGCCATCTCCGCGAGTCCCAAGGCCATGCTCAAATGTCTCCAAAATTTTGAGAATGGTGTCTATCAAGTCCTCTTATGTTGAACTTCTAAGAGGATATGAAACTGAGGCCTAAAAATAAAAACTCATTTTTTAGGGGAATAGTTAAGGGAACTTTAAGAGTCAGCTCAGTCTGGTCTAGAAAAAAGGCTTCGGTGGAAAAATCTGGTAAAGCCATTGATTCAAACAGAAGTAAAGAGTTAAATGGAGGCTGGGTGCAGTGGCTCATGCCTGTAATCCTAGTGCTTTGGGAGGCTGACACAGGAGGATCACTTGAGGCTAGGAGGTCAAGACCAGCCTGGACAACATGGCAAGACCCCATCTCTGCAAAAATTAGCCAGGCAGGATGGCATATGCTTATGGTCCTAGCTACTCAGGAGGCTGAGGTGGGAAGATCACTTGAGCTCGGGAGGTTATAGTGAGCCTCAATCACACCACTATACTCTAACCTGGGCAACAGAGCGAGACCCTGTCTCTTAAAAAAAAAAAAAAAAAAAAGAGTTAAGTGGCAAACATATCAGCATAAGCCATAATCTGGATATCTACTCGGTCTCAATCCACCTCAGTCCCTGAAGGACCACATTGACAGAAATGTCCAATCATACACTAAGAGAAGACTGACCAGCTATATCAAGTGATGGCGCAGGGGAGGGGGCAGCATAACAACTACACCAGGAGATCAAAGTATGGCCTGTCTCAAAACCTGATTGCTAACTAAACACAAGAAACCCCAAGAAAACTTGCTCTGATCCCAGTTCTCTGTTTCTTCTAGGATTTCAGGTAGGTGGGGGACATGAGTAGAGAAGGTTCTGCTCTTGACCAGGATTCCTTTGCTACAGTAAGTGATGTACTGTACCCTAGGATGGGGCCTATCATTATCTTTCTTTCCTTTGTGATGTGGCTCAGGCAGTAACCACCAGTGTTATGAGTCATAGGCTGCTATATACTACAGGTCAGGGCAGAAGCCCCTAAGAAGAGTAAATGGAGAGAAAAACATCTGCAGGGCAGCTTGGAGACAAGGTGATCTTAGAGCTCCCTCCTGAAGGCTCAGCTCACCTGCGTGAAGTTGATTGGTCTGTCTTTGGTTATACAGTCAGCATATTTGCAGGCAAACATTCCACAGTCACTTCCATTCATCTGTTGTGGAATTTCCTGAAAGAGCAACAACAGCAACAAAAAGGCAATATCTTTCTAAGCTTCTTTCCTTCTGAGATTAGAAATAAGAACCAAAGGATATAAATTTTCACAGGTTTCCCTGAATTTTGAACAGAGGACCTTGGTCCACTCAGGACAACAGAGGCTCAAAGAAAAATAATACAGCATTTCAGTCAGGCCTATGTATTTCATACTGATCACACAGGAGAATCTCTTAGACTTCCATGGCACCTTAGGGTATACAAACTGGTCCCTTCCCCAAGGGCCAAATAATCTCTGAATGTTTCCCACAGGAGTAAAAAGCTTAGCAAAATATTTGGGCATTTAGAAAACCTAGTTTTGCATAAGAAACACATTACCATTTTCTCACAAATAGCTTAATCTATCTTCCTTGAGGAATCAAACAACCAAGCTGAAGTTAGGCTAGATACTAAGAAGAAGGTCCCTAGGAAACAAGCAAATCCTTTCCTCCCCAAATACCCTACTCTTGGGATTTCCATCTCATCAAAATGAAATGTACCTGGCTTTTCTTGCTGAAGAGCTGCCAGCCACTGATGTCAAACTCTTTCCTTTTCTTGTCAATGCTTTCTTGCTTTAGGTATTGCCTAAAGGTATCGGGAGAGAATGAGATGAGTGGTGGGGAACACTGAAGACAGCTGCCCCTCCCCAAGAATGGGGCTGGCAATCCTTAGGAAGAGTTTTGTCAGCTCTTCTGAGAAAAACACTATATAATGCTGGGCAGGGAATCCTCGGACTGCTACGCTTCCTCCGGGGCTGTGCTTGCCTCTCCCAGCTCCCAAAATTAATGCCCACTCTGTCAACCCAAGAGGAAGGTGACCTCTGCCTCTAATACTCAAGCTCCTTCTATCTACTATACCTCCGGAGGAACAATTTTTAATTCGTTTCCTTGGGTTACATGGTCCTTTAGAACTCAATCAAATGGATGAAAAATGTTTCTGTAGCAATATCGAGGCTATTTATTTACTATTGTTAGGCTTGGTTCTCCTGTGTGAAAATTCAATCCAAATCAACAATTTATTGAATGCGTACCTCCTATAGAGCACTCTTTTTAAGTGCAAACTGTTCACCATTAAAGAACCTACCTCACCCTGGCCATAAGAGTGACACAGAATAGGTGTTTTAGAAAGAGAAACAGGTGGGATATAAAGAGATTTGCATTCTGGTTCCCAGCTGAGCCACTAAATAGTAGGACCTGGGCAAATCAAAGTCACCTCTGTGGGCCTTGGTTTCTTCATCTGAAAAATCAGGCGGTTGGATTAAATGATTTCGAGTTTTTCTCTATATAGGCACTCTATATTTTAGTGCACTAGCACAGTAATTGCCTCCATTAGGGCATATTTTGGTATTATTAGTCTAAATATTCTTAAACTTTACTTAGATGTAAAATATCCACTCCTATTTAATATAAAGATTTTCTTTATTAATCACTCCATTGAAGGTACCAGACAACTGAATTCAATTGCTGGAAAAACACAGTGTATACCCAACACCAAACTCTTCTGTCCTCAACTCCATACTTACAAGAGGATCTTGCAGGCTTCATTGTTTATACCACCCATAGAGTCGTAATAGATAATATTCTTCTTTCTGAAGTCCACAACCTGGGAATAAGAAAAAAATCTGTGCTTATAAAGTGAAGAAAATTGGTTTCTTAGCTTTCCCCTCCCCTAGCCCTTGGAACCTTTTTCAGACTTCCTGCGAAACTGTCACAAGTTTAATTGATACTTTGCATTACATTATGCTTAATCTGTAGAGGAAAGAAGAAGGAGGGGTTCTTTACATAGAACTAAGATGGGGGCTAATCAATTGGAGGCCCCATTATTGCCCTGAAACCTTTTTCTAATGTTTAGGTTTTCCCTCTGCAAGGTGGGCAACAGTGAAGAAACAACGTGCTCTTCAGAGAATGTGAGTATCTCGAGGTTATTTCCATACAGTTTCAGAGAGATGGTGAAAAGATCCTAGGTTTTGTTTCTTTACTTTGAGAATTTCCTGTTGGCTTTATGCTTTTCAGATGTAATTCAAAATAACTGTGAAATAACTTTTAAACTTTTATTAACACATTAAGCTAATGCATTCATGCTCTCAGAGAGTCATAAAAAATATTAAATTACCAAGTATGCAAGGCAAGTCATGATTAGACTGAAAATAATAGTCACAGAATCTGAGTTGGCAGCACCGTTAAGCAGTCGCTTTTTCTCCCCATGCCTTGCCTTGAGGCTGCTTAGACACCCTATAATTCCCTTTTAAATATTTCCAGGAAAGGAAATTCTATAGCTTTCTTCAAAATCTAAGTATCTACCATTCTTGATAGGCAGTTCATTGATCTATCTGATTTTGAGTGAACCTATTACTCAAACACTACTCTTTCTCAATAATCAAGTAAAGGTGTAGAACCACTACTCATCACCCTCTGTGTGTTCTATAATACATAGATTTCTTTCAAATTTTGTCAAAAATAAAAGAGGTACTCACAGCTAGACACCAGTGTACTCCTAGGTGAATAGGTACCAAAAGAATGTCGACAGAAAATACATCCACTTTCTTTGTCCAACGTTTCACTGCCTGATAACCTGCTGTTTTTAACTTAGTGAAGAAAAAGGTATTAAATGCATGTACACTTGGTAATCCCTTCTCCTTACTTCGCTCCATCAGCATATTCATGTAGAAATTGATGATCTGTGGGAAGAAATTATACATATTAGAATAGACACTGAGGCCTTTCAAAACAGTTGTGTTATATAAGGGAAAAGCAGTACTGAATAGCAGTTGCTGTACTGAACTGTTTCCTAATCAGTTCAATTAAGATTTTAACACCCAAAAGCCTCGTGTCCCTATATCAAATTCTGACTAGAAGGGAGAGGGTTGAGGTGGTTGTAAACAGTGAAAAGAAAAAGCTGGTGTATATATATTATGGGGTTGGGGATACAAATGGGCAGATGCTGGCCAGACTTGTAGAAGACTGAGGAGAAAGGAGTGTTAGAAGGTGAGGCTTACAGGAAACGAAAGGAAAGGAAGGCATGCAAGTGGTTTAATAAGGCACATTAGTTATTTTAATCTATTGGAGCTGCGTGAGCAATTTAAATTGATCCTGAGCTCAGTTAGAGCCTAATGTTAACCAAGCTAAGATCAAGAGTTCAAACCTTACATGAGGGCCACCTGGTTTTTCACAAAGATAGAAAACCCTACTCCATGGTAAAGACTGCCTTTTCAGTCTAATAAGCCATCTTGCAGAGGCAAACTGTTTTGGTCTCACATAGAACTAAATGACAGGACAAACTACCATTTGTACTAGAAAAATACTGATAAACTGATAGTAGCTCAGCAATGTCACCTTTATAGAGGCAGACATGAATGTAGTATAAACACCTACTTACCTTATATGAGACCTAAAACTAAAGTCACAAACATGAAGAGTAAAGTTCTCCCTCATAATCTATATGGCTAGCTTTCTCATCTTTCTTGATTTCATTTATGTCTTCAATATCAAGTGTGAGCAAAAGAAATTAAAATACCTGGGAGGGGAGATACGTGATTATTTGTGTTAATGAAACAATGTCTTCTCTAATAGTGACTATGTTGTCTATGGTTCCATTAGGTCCGGGACTCCTTGGTACTAAAACTTGAAAGTTATTGTGCCGGAAGTTACTGCATACTTACTTTATGTGGCCAGCTGAGGCCAGGCCAGTGTCTGTCAACTGCAAGGAATGAATGGGCTAACTGATCCACAGCTTGGAAATATGACTAAGAAAACAGGCACATTTTTCAGAATGCTTTTTGGGGAATGGGAAAATGTCCCCATTCTTTGACAAATATTTACACATCAGGATGCCAGAGCAGTGAGCTACTGCCCAAAAGTAGGCAGCTACATACTGGATAGGCAGCAGGGAGCACTGCCAGGAACACACCGGAGCATGGTCTAGACCAGAGAAAGGGCCTATAGATGAGGATGCCTAGGCAGCGGCTGGGAAACCACACTCGCCATGAGGCAGAGCTCTGAGGTAGAGGAGGCCAGGACTGAAGAAAGACACTGTTCTGCCTGGAGCTCCTATGACTGAACAGCAGGCCCAGAAGATGCAGGTTTGTGGCTAATTCTCTGCCTAGTGTGCTGCCCAACAGATAACTGGAGCTCAGAGCTCAGCTGCTTAAATAATGATGATAAGACAATTAGAATCGTATATTTCTCAAATCTAGGTTTTCAGTCTAACTTTGCACCTGAGGATAATGGGACTAAAGGATGCCTCTAGGTTTGAAGGGAGCCACAAATGCAGTAGGATCTGCCCAGTAAGCACAGATTTTTAGGCTGTAAACTATGTTCTCTAATGAGAGATAATCAGGAAGAAGGGACTGATTGATTCCTCTGGCCTTCTACCCATCCCATAATGTTAGCCATGTTACAAGGCTAAACCCTTCAATCCAAGGGGTAAAGTGAATAGGCAGATGACCGGCCAGTCGTTGCAGGCCAAACCTTCCACAGGGCAGACAGCTTATATATCATAACAGGCAATAAGGACTAAAGGGGGAAGCGAAAGTGATCAGGCAGACAGATAAGGATGGCGAAGCACATGAAAATCATGGAGCTATATCTCCCCTAGGGGCCTATCGGAGAGGTATTACCTCTGGAATCATTAGCCTGAAGCAAAAAAAAAAAAAGGATGGCGTAAACAAGTGTCACAATACACATGACTATTCTCTATCATTCAGGAGGAAAGAGTTCCAGAAACCAAAGAAGTTTAGCTGGACTTAGTCCGAGTTTTCTTTTGGTTTGTTTTTGTTTTTTTCTGCCTTGAGAGGGTGCACTAGAAAGCTAAACACCAACACAGCTGAACAAGAACAAAGAACTAGAGATCAGATGCCATAGTATCTGTTTCCTTCGAGAATCCCTCTTCCATTACTGCCTCCAACCAAGGTTTTTCCACTGAGAGAGAAATGGCCTCCTCCAAAGTCAACTAGTTAACTAGCTCTAAGGAGTGATCTGGGTTCTTTTTCATTTCCCCTGTATCCCAGTAGGAAGAAGTCTGGTGGCCTCAATGTTCCTTCCCATTAGCTGAGAATGTGTAATCTGAAATCTGAGGCAGAATCTGGACCCAAGTCTCTCCCCTCAGTCATTTAGCTATTATTCCATCCAAATGAAGAAAATTGCCATAGTTCAGCCAAGACATAATCATATCCCCCAAAAAGCTAGGAGTTAGAGAACAAAAAGAATTCTACATGTCATCTCAGAGGAGGGCTGAAGATGAAGGAAAAAGAAATGAGAGAAGGGATCACAGTGTTCAAGATGAAAGAGAAACAGTGATGGTCACAGCATCTGCATATATTTTGTGAAGACAAGGGTCCCCCCCACCACCTGGCAAGAACCTATTCTGCACACAAGACTCTCTTAGCTCTAGCAGATCCTAAATTCCCTTTGAAATAGGGAACTCAAAGTAGATCAGCCCCATGCCTACTGCTTCTCTTGCCAATATACTACCATCTGAGGAATACAGCCAATGTCGTCCACTTGTCACCCTTTCTGGGGCCCACACTTGCCTCTGTTTGCTCACTGTGGCTCTTGGTGCCTAAGGAGCTGCCCTTCCTGCTGCCTTCACAGCCTTGGCCATGAGCGTCTGCTTGTCTATGCAGTCCTGTTTAGGGATGGGAGTGTTGTTTATAGTGTCTTATTCCTTTGTGATTTTATTTGAAGAGCTGCCAGGCTGAAGTTGAAAAAAGCTTCTCTTTAAAAAAAGCCTACAATGTTTACAAACCAAGGATTCAATCCTTTTCTTGCATGTTACCACAATGACATAAATGACCATTGCTATTTGTATCTTCCTTCTTATCCAGTAAACAAGCCAAACTATTGTTTTCTCATGCATTTAGAAATTAAACATTTCACTAACAGTAAAGTCTTGATTTTTAACCCTTCCCATGTTTACACTTTGAACCCTTCTAATTGGCTTAGGAAAAAATGTTCTAAAAGTCCTGGGCATGACAATGTTCCTGAGCAGAGACCAAGACAACTTTTACAGGGACAAAAGCCATTTTTCCAATTTTACCTTTCTAGATTTTCACCTTGGACTTCCCATTCTGATTTTTAAATTAAATTTATCCTGTCAACCACAAAGCCTCAAAGACTAACCAAATGGCAGCACTGAATATTACGGTTCAGAAGGTCATTCACTCACAGCATCTGACCTAATAACATGAGGTGAGAAACCAAGAAGGCAGTCTTCCCTCACTGTGAACAACATGCACATGGGATTTTTTTTTTTTAGACAGAGTCTCACTCTGTTGCCCGGGCTAGAGTGCCGTGGCATCAGCCTAGCTCACAGCAACCTCAAACTCCTGGGCTCAAGCAATTCTTCTGCCTCAGCCTCCCGAGTAGCTGGGACTACATTCATGTGCCACCATGCCCGGCTAATTTTTTCTATATATATTTTTAGCTGTCCAATTAATTTCTTTCTGTTTTTGGTAAAGATGGGGTCTCGCTCTTGCTCAGGCTGGTCTCGAACTCCTGAGCTCAAATGATCCGCCTGCCTCGGCCTCCCAGAGTGCTAGGATTACAGGCGTGAGCCACCACACTCAGCTCACATGGGATTTTTCTCACATGCAAATTCAAGTAACAAGTTATCAGAATTACTGCTAGTTTTAGAGAAAGACAAGCAAGCAACACCTATGTTTATGAAGTTATTCATGGAGAATAATTACTACTCTCCGTGTGACCCCACAAAAATCTTTGGTTATCAGGACTAGTTCCATTAAGAAATACTTCAAAGAGGTAAACTATAACAATGTGGAAGCCAATGAGTCATGTTAGAAACACTAAAACTTTAATTCTGATGATTTCATTCCACACATAAGAGTGTATAGCACATGGTAGACCCATTATATTCACTTAACTATTTCATTTTGCCTAGTTTTTTCCCTTCTTATGTAGTCAGCTTTTATTCCCTAAACTATTTCATTTTGCCTAGTTTTTTCCCTTCTTATGTAGTCAGCTTTTATTCCCTAAGGAAAATCTATTCCCAGTGCTAGGTTTGTCTAATTGAACTTACTGTTTTGCAAGCTGTTTCCTCTCTTTACTGAACATAACTCAGATTTAAGTACTCTTTGGAAATAATTCTCAAGCTATGACCACTACCAGTTCCTCATTTCCATCAAAGATTTGTGCTAGAAAGTTAGAATGCTAGACAAAAAAGTATGTGCTCCGGTTCCGGATCCTGATTCTGCAATAAAAATCAGGTGACCTTAGTACTTCCTTGTAAAGTCTTACCTCTTGTTTTCCCACTACTAATCAAGAATACTTTACACACCAGGATACTGTGACGCTAAATAGCCATCTCTTTCCTTTCAAAGACTAGGCTTACAAAATAGGTAATTAGTCTGCCTGGTTAACTGTGGCTTCAGTGTAGTTACAGTCGGCTAGGTAGGTTCTATCTTATTCCTCCTTCACCATTCTCCTGTCCCCCATATTTGCTATGAGTTTCTTCCTCATGGTCTTTCACCAGCCGATGAACTTAGAAATACAAAATACAGAATTCCAACAGTTCAATGCTTTTCCAGTTGGAAACAACTGGTGATAATTAGTATGGGCTTGCAGAGTAGAACCCCAAAAAGGAGAGACATATCTGCTTGTTGTTTTCCCAATTCATCCACGTAAATTAGTAGTAAGGAATGACAGGGAGAACAAGGTCCTGGAAGGAAAATAAAGAGACAGGAATTGCTGCAGCCATCTCACTTCTCCATGTGGGACAGGGCATATAGGGCTGAGTAAAAGTGTTTCTGGCATGCAAACATTTGGGTGCATGGATCCATCTACCTGTTCCAGTCTTCCACATCCTTACTGATTTTCTGTCTAGTTATTCTATCAATTATTGAGAGGCACTGCAATCTCCAACAGTAATTATAGATTTGTCTATTTCTCCTTTCAGTTCTATCAGTTTATGCTTCACGTATTTTGAAGTTCTGTTATTAGGTGTGCACATATTTAGGTCGTTAAACCTTCTTGATGAACTGATCCCTTTATGAAATATCTCTATCACTGGTAATATTCTTGTTCTAAAATCTACTTTGTGTAATACTGCCACTCCATTTTCTTTTGATTAGTGCTTGCACTGTATATTTTTTCCATCTTTTTACATTTGTAAACCTGTCTGTGTCTTTATATTTAAAATGGTTTCTTGTACACATCTTTTTATCCAATCTGATGATCTCTGCCTTTTAATTGGATGTTTAACCTATACTGTCTACTGTGGTAGCCACTAGCCAAATGTGACTATCGAGCACTTAAAATATAACTAATACAAATTGAGATGTGCTGTAAATATAAATTGTATGCCGCATTTCAAAGAGAAAGTAAAGTATCTCATTAATAAAATTTTAATACTGATTACATGCTGAAATGACATATTTTGGATATATTGAATTATATAAAAATATTATTCAAATTAATTTCACCTATTTCTTTTTACTTTTTTAATGTGACTACTAGAAAATTTAAAATATGTGACTCACATTATATTTCTATTGGACAGTGTTGGTCTAGATCATTTACATTTATTATTGATATGGTTGGGTTTAAATCTATCATGTTGCTCTTTTTTTTGATTTGTCCCATCTGTTCTTTGTATCTTTTTCTTCTTTTCCTGCCTCTTTGGATTTTTAAAATTCCATTTTATCTTATTGGCTTATTAAATATACCCTTTTTTTTGTTTTCGTTTTTTAGTGGTTGCTCTAGGATTTACATTGTGTCTTTAACTTATCAAAGTCTATCTTCATATAACATTATACCACTTCATGCACAGTGTAAGAGTCTTATAATAGAATGTACTTCCATTTTTGTCCCCTTCTTTGTGCCATGATTGTCATATATTTTATTTCTACATGTTGTAAATCCCACAGTATGTTGTTTTAGTTCTACTTTAATCAACTGTCTTTTAGAGATATTAAAAAATGAGCGCATTTCTATTGCTCTTCATTCCTTTGTATAGATTGAAATTTCCATCTGTTTTCATCTATTTGATTATTATACATTTTAGGATGGTGTTTCTTCTACTTGGGGTAGGGTGAATTTCTTGCATTTGTCAGTGTAGTTTTCAAGTTTGGAAAAATGATCTACCACTATTTCTTCAAATACTTTTTCTGATACCACCTATGCCCCCACCTTTCCTCTGGGATTCTAATTACATGCTTTGACTGCTTGATATTGTCCCATAGCTCACTGATGGTCTTGTCATTTTTCTTGGCCTCTTTTCTGGATCTCATTTTAGACAGCTTCTATTGCTATACCTTTAAGTTCACAACTTTTTTCTTCTGAAGTTTCCAATCTACTGTTAATACCACCTTATGTATTTTTTATTTCAGATACATTTTTCATCTCTACAAGTTCAATTTAGGTCTTTTAAAAAATATCTTCCATTTCTCTCCCCATAATGTCCATTTTCCTCTACCTTCCTGAATATATGAAACATATTTATAAATACTTGTTTTAATATCCTTGTCTGCTAATTTTGTCATTTTAGTCATTCCTGGATGTTTTTAGTGAATGGTTTTCTACCTCATCATAAGTTGCATTTTCCTTCCTCTTTGTATGCCTGGTAATTTCTGACTGGATGTTGGACATTGTAAATTTTATGTTGCTGGGTTTTGTTATTGCTGAGGTTTGTTGTACTACTTTAAATATTGCTGGGCTTTTTTCTGTGATATAATTAACTTACTTGGATCAGTTTCCAGTTTTGAGATTTGTTTTTAAGTTCTGTTACAGTGGATCCAAAGCAGCCTTTATGCTAGAGTCAATTTGGTTCCATTCCTGAGGCAATACCATTAAGATGATTTTACTCCATGCCTTGTGACTTAGGCTTTTCCACTCTAACTGGCTGGAACATAAACTGCTGGCACCTGTGTTGGCTCTAAGATTGTGCTGATGCCCTCTTTCTGGTGCTTCTTTCCCTAGCCTCTGGTAGCTTCTTCTCATACATGCACAGATTAGTACTCGGCCAAAGACTTGAGGGGAGCCCCTCTACACAGGCTCTGCCAGCCCCTCCCCTTAACACACATACACCACCCCAATAAGTGGAGAAATCAGAGCTTTTATTTTCCTTCTCCAAGGAATCACTGTCCTGGTACTACCTGTTATCCAATGTTTAAAAATTATTGTTTCATATGTTTTGTCTAGTTTTCTAGTTAAGTTGAAATGGTAAATCTTGTTCCTTTTACTCTATCATGACGAGAAGCAAAAGTCAGCAAAAGGTACACAGCTTGTATATACCTAAATCATTTACATGTACCTCTATAAAACAATCCTTAGTTCCTTAAAGAAGCAGAACCATTTAGCTATAAAGAGAAACACAAAGCCCAAGGCAGTCCTCTTCTCAGGATCATTAAGCTAGAATCTTAAAGTTGGAAGGGATTCCAGAAGTCATCCAATTCAATCCTCAGGAATTAATAAATAATTTCTAGTACTGACACTCATTTGAAAATATTTCCTTCTGTTCCTTAATTGTGACTTTCAACCTACTGTTGCAACTAATTCCTCCCCGCTTTAATGCTATCCTCCTCCCCTATTTCTACTGATAACTAATCTCATCCAGTATAGAAATCCTCATCCACAATGTCTGGGATTTTATCAGTCTCCCTGCCTCCTTTCATATTCTTTACAGGTAGCCAGTTCCCATATTACATTTTTGAGAGGTTTCATTTTTTTATATTGAGGTAAAACATGAATCCGTCAATCGTTAGTCCTTTGAATTTAACCAAATTTACCTATATATAAATCCATTCATGAAAAAACTTTTGAAAGCTTACTTCATGAACAGGCATTCTAGTCTTCTTTTAGGAAAGAGACAGGGAAAGACAGCCTAATGGCTTTCTGTTCATATCCCAAATACAGGATTTCTGGATGTTATTTTCCTTATAAACTGAATCTAATTCCTTTCACTTCCTGGCTCTTATATTCCTTGTTTATAAAATGGTAAGAATAATGTATCAGTCACTTTATTTTGAAGAAAGTATTAATACATCCTATGAAACTGATAAGAAATAAAAAAAGAAGAGATAGGGTTATTAATGAAAATATTTGAGGGAAGGAGAACAGGATTGAAGAGAGGGTAAATTATTTCCAAAAGAAGATTGATAGTTTATGACTGAGAAACAATTAAGTATTCTTATGTGAGTATCAATACTTAAGGATATCTAGTAATACTCCATCGCAATGTTAGCTTTTCAAGGGCAATAACTTGAAAGCCCAAGAAGTATGATACTTTGAAACCAGTGCTTTTAAAAATAGTTGTAATCATTATGGACATGTGAATTGGCACCTACTTTCAAGGTTAACATTATCCGAACTCAGAAGAAAAGCACTCCCTACAAAAGTCATGAGTAGGTGTGGTAGGGATAAAGTAGACAAGGAATCATTCCTTCCCCTCATCTCCTCTAAATAATATAATTTCCATTAACTTTGCTTGCTAAAAATCCAGCCTCCGATGGGCCCAGGGAATGGAAAATATGTCCTGATGAATGCTGTCTCTGTAAGGGATCTCACTGAGGTAACTACCACAGTAAACAGCAAGAACTCAGTTCATATCCTACTCACTGCTGCCCCCTAGAAGGTTTTGCATAATTTACAACAGGCTAGAATAACTGAATCCTCCCCTCCAGCAGTGGCAGGCAAAAAATGGCAAAAGACCACATATCTAAAACAACTTATCAGTGGATACTTTTGACTATCCTTGATTTTTATCTCCCCCTTTGATTTGGTGAGCTTTTTTTTTTCTGTTATTTGATCCAATGTTCTAATATCTGAGCCCAAAGTCGCAAACAGAGTTCCCCCGAAAGAAAGACAGTATAAAACCATACCTTCCTTACTGTTCTGGGTCACAGATATTATTCAGGGATGAAACTTTTATCTTGTAAACTGATCAGTAGCAAAAAGAATGATGCTAGTCCAGCTGACCCAAAAGAAAATCAATATCCTGGGCATGACATATGGCTCCTAAGTTCTATACGCCTGATCCTAAGACAGAATCCAGTTTAAGATTCTGAGGCAGGATGATATAGTAGTTGAGACCCAATGCTTGGATCTGAATCTCAGCTCTACTACTTATTATCTACACAACTTGCAAGTTTCTTAATCTTTCTATGTCTTTTTTCTTTATCTGTAAAATAGAGATGATAAAGCTATAGTGTACCTCCAAGGACATGATGACTATTATATGAGAAGAACACACAAGACACTTAGAATAGTGCCTAACATGAGGTAAATGCTCAATAGATGTTAGCCAATATTATTTGGAAAGTCCTAAGCATACAAAACAGGATATAGGTATCTAGAATATTTAGTCCTTACTACACTGAGAATCTAAAAATCCTCCACAGCTGTGAAGCTTGAGTGCACCCTGAGGATGAGGCAGAGATGCTCCTAAGTGGGCCAAGCAAAGGAGATAATTAGGAAAAGTCACCCAAACCAGTTCTCTCCTTTTGCTGTGAAAATATCCTTCTGAGATAAAATAGGCACCTACAAGCTTAGGAACAGATCAGTTTAAAGATTGTAGTGTAATTAACATATGTAAAATAATTGTAATTGGGAGGTGAAGGCCATAACTTTATTTTTGCCCAATATATCAAATATTTAATAATAATATAACTTTTCAATGTCAGTTTAAAAAATATCATATATAATTGGAGGCTATTTTAGAGAGCTTATCATTCACAATATAAGTGACCTAAAACAAGTAGAGGTAGAAAGGGAAGTAGAACTGGATTCCTATATAGAAATCTCAAAGTATTCCTTCATGATGCAACATGGTCAGCTATTAAATACTCGCTCAGATGTGAACCACAGTGCAGGGTGTGAGAATACCAGCGAGTGAATGTCCCTTTTCTTCAGTGTTCAACTCTTCAACACAAAAAAAGGTAAATTCAGCAGTTCTCAGACTTTATTTTAAAATACATAAAAACCACCTGAAATGCGTGTTAAAAATGCGTATCTTCACCACACTCCCTCATACTTAGTCAGGAGAATGCAGAGCCCTGTCTGTGAAAGGTGACTCTAATGCAGGTCATCCAGGGACCACACTTTGAGAAATAGGGAGATAATGCCTTGATTTAATTTCCATTTAATGTTCACTTACTATTTGTATATAAAAATAGGTGCAAGATTACCTCATCATTGAGCCAATTCAGATGGTTTAGAGTTTGAATATCTTTGCGTGTAATGGTCAAACGGAATGCTTCACTGAGAACTTCATCCTGGTTCCCATTACGAAATACATTCTTTATTTCTTTCTCCATTTCCTAGGGAACCAAAAGGTGTCAGAGATCAAAGATACGTGACTCAGACAAACCAGATTTCTCACCAAGCCCCATATAATCCCTAGACTATATTTATCACTAATCAACTATTTATCAAGTTACTATTAATCAATTTACTTCTATCTGACATTTTGGTTTCTCTTCCTTCCGTGTAATCTCCCTGATTACTTCTTTCCATTTCATCCAGTCCTCCTCCCTTCTCTTTTTCTGCACAACATTTAGTTAGACCTTTGTTTCACATTAATTTCTAAAGTCTAGAATAACCTTGGGCTAACAAATTTTCTAAGCCCATGAGAAGACCTAACTATATTTTATATCACTGATCCAAATGATTTCCTGACAAACAGAATTTTTCATAAAAGGTAGTAAGGGAGTAAATGGGGTATCTTTTAGATACTATTTTCCCCCCCCAAAATTTTTTAGATGTAAAATATGAAATCTAGTACAACTATAATAAATGTGTTATGCTCACCAGCAAACTGTGTGGTAGTTATTCAAAGAGAAGTATGAATAAAGGAATAGATTATTTAAAAATGTACATAAACTTCTATGTATTTTCAAAATTTTCTGTAATGGGTTTTGTTATTTAAAAATAGTAAATCTTGCCAGGTGCGGTGGCTCATGCCTGTAATCCTAGCACTCTGGGAGGCCGAGGCGGGCGGATCGTTCTGAGCTCAGGAGTTCGAGACCAGCCTGAGCAAGAGCGAGACCCCGTCTCTACCAAAAATAGAAAGAAATTAATTGGACAGCTAAAAATATATATAGAAAAAATCAGCCGGGCATGGTGGCGCATGCCTGTAGTCCCAGCTA
>RJWJ010005185.1:52562-70394 GCA_004363605.1 Indri indri | reverse complement strand
AGAAAGAGGGAGGGAGGAAAGGCAGCGGTGGGGGAGGGCATGGAGTAGGGTGGGGGGGGTGCTGGGGAATTGGGAGGACTGAGGGGAGACCTAGGTGAGGTAGATAGGTGAGGTGAGGCTGGGAGAAAGGTGTGAGACAGTTTCCCAGGCTTCACAGGGGCATTCGGAGAGCAAGTACAAGCTCTGCAGCATGCAGAGACAAGTAAGGCGTGTCCCCTGTCCATCTAAGGCCTGGCTTGCAGCCACATCACCTGGTCTTGGTCCTTATTCAAGAAGTAGCTTCACCTGCTCTTGGTCCTTGCTCAAGAAGTGGCAGGCAAAGAACAAGCATGCATAATGTGCCCTGGGCTTTATGGTGAAGCCGAGAGAAGGGGAAAGAGGAGAAGGGGAAGTAGCACACGGCTATGCTCTGCCAGGATGGCCACCATCACAAGCAGGGACACAGGCGGCAGCAGGAGTGGGAGCAGCAAAAGAAAACCTCAGTCCCTGACATAAGCAAAGCCAAAGTCATGGCACCCCACTGAGGCATACTTTGGCACACCTAGCCTGAGACAGTGCCCTCCCCAAACCACTTGCCACCCACAAACCCTGGGTTTGCCTGATCGTGGGCCCCTGCATGCCCTACAGAACAAAACTTCCCATCATCCTTGGCTCTCAATGGAGGACAGACCTACATCGTTACATTTATGGCCTTCTTCCAACTTAAAATACCATCACTCAGTTCAGGAAAGGGGAAACTATTTCAATGTTCCACCAGTAAGTCTCTTTAGGTAACCTTGGGCTTTGGGACAAAAGAGATAATAAGATACTTGAGATGCCCATTTTTCTATCAAAACTGGCCATCTGTAGGCTGTACCTTTACTTAAATTAGAGGCTGGATGCTCTCAGCAATCTGCATGTCCAGCTTACTGCAGTCTAGAGCAGATGCCTGGGGAGCAGGTGAGAGGAGGCCGTCTAGCCCCCACCTCCCTCAGTGCCTCATTCAGTTCTACTCAATTCGTATGTGACTGGGAGAGGGCACTGGGTTCTGTGTAAACAAGACATCTTCCCATCTTTCTTTCTTCTCTCCAGAAAAGAAAACAAAAGAATGAGGATTGCAAGAAGCCAACAAAGGGAGTGGGAATGGGACTGCTAGGCCTCTGGCAGCTTCTCACACAGCTGGCAGGCTCCATGGACAGTGGCTGCTCTCGAGTCTGGGAGAAAAGTGCACAGTGGAGAATTGGAAAAGGTCGTAAGTGTCCTAGGCAAGCAGGGCCACCTCAGCAGCCTGCCCTGGAGCCCGTGGAGTTCCATCTTATAAAATGCTCATATTCTTAACCTGCAGTGTATGTCTACATATTTGTTTTCCAAAATCTTCTGGGAAAAGTGAAAGCACAAGAATTTCAACTTTCGTTTTATAATATAAGGAAGATACTGAAGCAAAGAGACAAAAACCTGAGGTAGAAAGTATAGCACATGGATTTAGAGTCAGAGAGACCTAAGGCCAATTATTGGCTCTGCCAATTCCTAGCTATGAGATCTTGGACACAACTTCACTAGGCCTCAGTTTCTTCACCTATAAAATGGGCATTATAAGAGGTCCTACTTCAAAGGATGGTAGAGAGGATCAAATAAAACAATAAGTGGAAAGTGCTTAGTACAGTACGTGGCACCTAGTCAACACTCCACCATTGGAATGGGGGTAATGACTGCTACCCCTGGACTCACAGCCAGTCCAGGCCAGGCATCCTGGAACCATTCTCCAGAGCTCCTGAGGCTCCTGCAAGATCCACACATGCTCCAGATGACCCATGCCTCACACTAGGACCAAAGCCTTTTATAGGGAGGAGGTAAAGGAAATAGATGTTAAAGGAGGACCCCCATGGCCGAAAATGGAGGGACCCAAGCCAGTTTTCTGCTGAGCCCCAAGGCGGACCCAGCCCATTCAGTGTTTTTCCCAGCATGCTGGCATCCAGAGAGCCAGGCCACCAACACACAGAACTGCCAGCTGCAGGAACAGCTGTAAGACAATCCCCTGCTTTACAAACTGAAGGTTAGAGGATGAGCTCTCCCACAGACACACATTCATTACTATTTATGGGCTGCACAAACTCATATACATACAGTCACTCACCTCTACACAAACAGAAGCTCACCACCTAATTTACACAGACAAACATGAAGCTAAAGAAACAATGCAGAGAGGACGCTGAAAGGACAGCCCTAACATGGGAGAACAATGTGCAAAGGCTTAAGAAAAGAAACAGAATTTTAAAGAATAATTTGAAGGAGAAGAGAAACAAGTTTGGTGTAGTCAGGCGAACAGGCTTTTTACCCCAAGACACAAACTAAACAGAAAGTCACGAGGTAGACAGCAATTAAATGGAAGAGCCTTTGAACAGTAAAAGAAATGTCGCTTCTAACTACAGCCCAGCCCCTAACTGACTAGGAGGCTGGACTTGGAACATCCCTGAGCCACTGGCCATTTGTACAGTGGGGACAGTATCTGCCCCAAGTATTGAAGTCATGCCTAGGGCCAAGCAAACAGGGACTGGTCTCAACAAACCCAAAGCACCCAAGAAGAAACGTGATTAGAGGAGGCTGTTGGAGGGTAGAAGGTTCATAAATGAACCCACACCTCTGCCTAACCAGAAAAGCCAAAATCCACTCTTGCAGCCTACAAGGGAGAGCCCAAGAGAGGCCTTTCCAGTGGCAGTACAGGGACAGGTACTAGCCCTGCCAGAGAGCACAAGGAGCCAACAAGGGCTCCACAGTCCCAGCTAGGACTAGAGCCCTGGACAGAAGGCAGTGTGAGATGGGAGGAAATGGGAGGGCAGTGAAGGGGCATTCCTGACCCTTTCTCTGTACTCCGATAGGTGGAAAACATGACCTAGCCCACCTCCACGCCAGCAGGGAAGAAGACAGATCTTCAAGAAGGTAGCTAAGCAGATTAGCAAAACACTGCAACTTCAGAGACAAATGACAGTGGCTCCATCTGAAAGAAATCAAGTGACAAGCAGAGTGATTGAATAAAACAGAGCACAGCCTGCCCTATCCTACTTGGCCACAAACTTCAAAGAATCTGAATGTCAGAAGGGAGCTTAAGGCTCAATCTTTATTTATACTGCTGAAGACCCAGAAGACATGGGAGGCACTCGATACTTACATATAGAATTACCAGAGCTCAATGCCATTAGGCATGGAATTTGTCAGTGGATGCAGGAAGGTGCTGGCAACTTCGTACCTGCTGAAGACAGAGAGGTAGAGCTAGAGCAGAGCAAGAGCTTTGGTGCCATCAGCACAGAGGTGGTAACTGAAGCAACAATAGAGTCAGTGTCTTAGGGAGAAACCTTAGAAAGAAACGGACAGTAGGCCAAGAATAGTCTGCATGGCTGCAGGTGAGGAAAAGAAAGGCAGCAAGCAAGGAAACCAGAGGAGCAGCAGCAAGATTAGTGCAGGATTACACATGTCGAGAGAGTAGAAAAAGAATCATGAGAAAGTCAAGTTGCAGGCAAGAGATCAGTCAGAATGAGGAAAAGAAAATCCACTGGATTTGAATTAGCCAGGCATGGTGGCATGCCTATAGTCCCAGCTGCCAGGGAGGCTGAGGCAGGATGATCACTTGAGCCCAGGAATTCGAGGTTACAGTGAGCTCT
This sequence comes from Indri indri, assembly GCA_004363605.1. NCBI lineage: Eukaryota > Metazoa > Chordata > Mammalia > Primates > Indriidae > Indri > Indri indri. The sequence goes on along the minus strand of RJWJ010005185.1, from coordinate 66,759 downwards.
GATTACACCACTGTACTCTGGCCTGGACGATAAAGTGAGACCTTGTCTCAAAAAAAAGAAAAAATCCACTGGATTTGGCAGTGAGGCAGTCAGAGGGCCCTTCCAAAGAGGGTCCACATGTGAAGAAATAGAGGCACAAAGACAGGCCATTTTGCATTGTTTTGTTTTGGTAGGCCACTTAGAAAGGCTGAATGGGTCCACTAAAGTTTAGAGATTTGGGGCCACTTCCCTAAATGTGATTTTTTTCAACATTTCGCTAGAATATTAATAATGGAGGAAAAAAATCACTTCAGTGGTACTATAGAGGGATTCTCCAGTGCCATACAGCAGGTTCCTATGATGGTGTAGAGCCACTCCACAACACATGCATCCTCAGGACAGTGATGGGCACAGTCACACCAGCAGATATGGGGGCAGGAAGGCAAATTCTCCAAGAAGAAACTCCCAGACACAATTCTACTTCCTCTGAGATTTCAGCCATGAGATCAGACCACTCAGTAGCTTTAGTCCTTACCCTGTGCAGAACTGTAATAATAATTGTAGCAATTACTGGAGGAGAGAAAGAAATACCCCAGTAACACCCCTTCCCCCAGTATTCAAATATACTATCTGGACATCCCACAGGAAAATAAATTCTGTCAAATAATAATTATAGTCAACATTTATAGAGCACTTTCTGTGTTCCAAGCAAAGTACTAAGCTAGTTTACTCTTCACAACAACCCTCTGAAGTGGTTCTAATATGCTGTTCATTTTACCCATGAGAGAACCGAAATTCAGAGAGGTTAAGTAACTTGGCAGAGTTCACGCAGCCAGAGAGCAGTAGAGTCAAGATTCAAAGCCAGTTGGGCCCCAGAAGCCATGCTCTTTTCACAGACCATGCTGTCTCTCCAGTGGTCTATGAAATCAGCCACAGAAACGGGATTCATCACTTTATTTGCTCTGCAATGGTATAAATAAAAAGGTACATTTTGTGTCAGGACAGAAATTTTTAAATGAGCCTACTGGGGCCCTCTTGTGGAGAGACCAACCTCTACCATGTCCAAGTTTCTGCACACGACACACACACACACACACACCCCTACCTTTCATTACTGAATGCCCTTGGCACATCCCAGCCTATAGCAGAAGCACCGACATTCAGAAGCAAGAAAGCCTTTGACTCAGATTGCAGCCAGGTCACTGGATCCCGTTGTGGCTTGATCTCTTCACATCCCATCATTCAAGTTTCCCATCTATACAAGAAGCAAAAGCATCCCCAACTCCCTATCGCAGAGCCCAGCACCAGGCACTTCTGTACATCTCAGAAAAACACACACGCACAATCTCCCAAGAACTCAGCAGAGGGGAGGGGAAACCTATATCGAGTAAAAGTTGGCCAAGATGGTATCTAAGCTCATTTCCAACTGGTCTATTATCCTGACACCTCGCCCCTCATCTGGGAAATATGATACATAAGACAGACTTGTTTCTGTGTGGTGGACAAAGATGGAGCCCAGAATGGTAAATGAGGTTTGACTAAGCACACCAGCCAAGTGAGCAGGTGAATTAGAGAAATACTCAGGAGCTAGTCACTGTGCTGTCCACTGGCCCTAGACTGTAAGCTCCTAACAGGGTGTGGGCCAGGAGACCTATTCCTTATACTTGGCTCCTTGGCCCTGCCTGAGGTCCTGAGAGTGACCAGCCTGTGCCTGATAACAACAATAAAGGTTACCAGAAGCTCCACTCTATTCTCTCTCTACTCCAGTGTAATAGAAAGAATGTGGGCTCTGGATTTCAACCCAGGCCTCCCCCTGCTAGCTTTGTGACTTTGGGCTAGATGCTTAACCTCTATGGGTTTCGATTACTTCATCTATAAAGGGACTTGGTAGTAACTATTTTGTAGTATGGTTATCAGTATTAAATGAGATGCCATAGAGCTTATCGCACAGTGCCTGACCCCAAGTGAGGGTTCAAGAAGCTTGTAGCTCTCACTATTATTATTTAAGAAAATTCTGAGCAAAGAACGAAGCAACAGCAGTGAGGGCTTCACCCCCATATAAAATTGCCTTCTGTTCTGACAACCAAGCCCCTCCCTGGAGACCAGCTTCCCTAAGCCAAAAGTCTGCCCACACACCTGCACTACACTCTGGGTGGTTACGGACACATTTCCACTGAAATCTTTAATGGCTCTGCATAGTGCCAGTTGATCGAGCGCAGATACTTTAGAGCCCACCTTCCTTATGATTCAGGCCTGTCTCTAAATTCCTGCTGGGCTCTCCTACCTCTAACGGGGAGTCAGGAAGGGCAGGAGCAGCCAGGGCAAATGCAACTGACCTAGACTGTGGGGACCACCCTAGACAGCAGCAACTGACATCCAGGGAGTAAGGGCCCCAGGGCTTCCTTTTCCCCTCCCCTTTTAAAATATTAACTAGATCTCCTGACAGTACACATGATGGTCTTTCTCTATAGCCTGATCCTAAAGAACACCAGAGACTTTCACACACTCATCCATACATCATAGTCTGGGGATAAGGAGGGATCAGAGTTCATCCTTCTTTTCCCTTGTGGTCTCTAAGCTTCCAGAAAACATCAGGGCCTCTTAGACTAAAACAGGGAGGGAGCTATGATTTCCAGTCCATAGCTCTAAACAAACTATCTGCAAATCAGTAAGCACATCAACCCTTATTCTGTGCCATTGTGGATTATAAGCATTCAGCATTCACGCTCTAGAAATAAGTACCAAAGACATGTTAGCATTAACCTCAGTTCCCTGAGCACACTGACACCATACTATGGAACAGAACATAACAAAAGATATCATCAATGACCTCAAGTGGTTGATGTCCTGTCCACAATTAGTGGATAACATGGCTTTTTACATCTTAGTCTCAGCATCAGTATTAAAAAGGAAGGCCCCTTAAGGAATATGCCACGTGAAAATGAATACTATGCTGGGCAACTTAAGGCACAAATTACAACTCTGTAATGATGACATAGGCAAAAATTAGGGTGCTCCTTAAACTAATTGAGGAGCCCCAAGAAAACAGCATTTACTTACAGAAACACTTAGCAGCAATACAAGGATGGGTCACCAAACATGGAACTCGTTACTACCATGTTGGTATTGACTATGTCTTCCAGGTAAGTCAGCAACTGAAACATATTTTATTTTTAACACGCCTGAGAGCCCAAGACTATTTGTAATACCAGATCCTTAAAAACTTGAAAGGGAGATGAATTTTAAAGTGTACACATTTACATACGTGGGCAGAAACACAGAAATCAGATGCCTCTCAACACAGCCCAGGGAGCCATAACTCACGGCTTTCACAATCCCACCTAACGCCCAGAGAAAATCCAGGCACCTTCTCCAAGAGATGGTGGGAGGCTGGGTAGGTAGCCAAGAAACAAAGAAACCTAAACTCAGCACTTGGCAGGACAATTAAGGAGCAGAGGATTTTAAATGCATTGTTTCTGACTCTAAATATGTCTACATTTATTACCAATTTGGGATCAGAAACTACATTTAGTTCTGCCGTGACCACATGCTAAAAATATTAAGCAGCGTATTGCCTAGGAAACAGCGGTCCTCCACGCTACAGCAGCCCCATTTCGGAGCTGCCGCGGTCACAGGGCTCCCCATCATGGGCTTTGCTGAGAGCTCAGTTATAAGCAGAATTGCCACTGTCCTGCCAAAGCCTCCCTTGCATTTTAGAAGGCAGCAACAGGAATCAGAGGTAGGGACTGTACAACCTTCTCATCCTCTCCAGGACTATCTCAGGTGGTCAGTAAAGTTCTAATCCACAGGCCTATAACAACTAGAATCCACCTAACTGGGAGCTCCACAAGAGTAGGGACAATTGTCTGCCTAATCCATTGCTCCCCTCATTGCCCAGCACTGTTCTTGGCATTCAAAAAATATCCATTGACTGAATAAAATCAATAATCTAAAAAAAGTGTCACCTAGAACAGTACAGTGAAAAATAATGTTGTCATTAAAATAAGTAAAAATATGGACTGTGGTGATATATGAAAACAGGCGAATAAAATATTGTTGAGTGGAAGCAGCACAGTATAATAGCAAAAGTATATGAATTACTACTTTGAAAAAAGTATGTGTGGCCATCTCTATGATCAGGTGCGAACTTAGAATTGTGGAAAGTTGTGCTTAATGGAGTCTTTCATCCTGAACTGTTAGATACATGAGAAAACACTTAAAATAAATATTATTTTCAACACAGAACCTACTCCCTTGCCGGCTAAGTCGTTCTGATCTCTTGGATGGCTCGGAGGCCTTGTTCTTGTTCAGTAAGCCCGAGATCAGACCATCCATCAGCCCAAGAAAACAGAGACTACATGGGAAAAGCTGTGGACTTAAAGTCCAACTTATCAACTTGACCCTTTTTGCCCAGACAGCTTCCAGTCTGCACCATCAGTCAGACTGGCTCTCTAGATACGTGGCCAAGACGGAGCGGGTCAAGACAAAAAAGCATGGAAAAGTTCACCAAGCCCAGCTTTAAGGCCAGAGCTCCAAATAGGTACCCCCAACCAGAAAGCCCAGGGCCTACTGGCCCGCGAGGTGCCTGTTAAGTGTAGCAGTACAACAATGATTCTCAAACTCTTCCAAAAAACTGAAGAGAACACTTCCTAGTTCATTCTATGAGGTCAGCATAGACCAAAACAAGACAAAGATACAAGAAAACTACAGACCAAAATCCTTTGTGAATATACATGCAAAAAATCCTGAACAAAATACCTGCAAACTAAATTCAGCATTATATTAAGAGGCTTATACAACATGATCAAGTGGTATTTATCCCAAGAATATAAGGGTGGCTCAACATATGAAAAACAACATAACACACCACATTAATAGAACAAAGGAAAAAAAACACACGATCATCTCAATTGATACTGAAAAAGCATCTGACAAAATCCAATACCCCTGCATAATAAAAAACACTCAATAAACCAAGAACAGAACATAATATACTCAATATAATAAAGGGTATATATGAAAAACCCACAGCTAACATCATGTTCAATGATGAAAGACTGAAAGCTTTTCCCCTAAGATCAAGAACAAGACAGGGATGCTAGCTATCACTGCTTCTATTCAATACATAATACTGAAAGTTCTACCCAGAGCAATTAGGCAAGAAAAAAATAAAAGGCATCTATATTGGAAAGCAAAACTGTCTTTATTTGCATATGACATGATCTTATATGTAGAAAACCTTTTTAAAAAATCTATTAAGAAACCCGTTAGAGCTAATAAATTCAGCAAAGTTGCAGGATACAAAATCAACACTCAAAAATCAGTTATATTTCTATACATTAGCAATGAACAATCCAAAAAGGAAATTAGGAAAGCAATTCTATGTAAAATAGCATCAAAAAGAACAAAATACTTAGGAATAAATTTAACCAAGGAGGCAAAAGACTCGTACACCGAAAACCATAAAACACTGCTAAGGAAATAAAAGAGGATCTTAATAAAAAGGAAAGACATATTGGGTTAATAGATTGAAAGATTTAACATTGCCAAAAATGACAACACTATCCAAAGGAATATGCAGATTCAATGCAATGCCTATCAAAATTCCAGCAGCATTTTTCACAGAAATGGAAAAAAATCCATCCTAAAATTCATAGGGAGTTTCAAGGGACCCTGAAAATCCAAAACATCTTGAAAAAGCACAAAGTTGAAAAAAAAAGAGCAAAGTTGGAGAATTCACAAGTCCAGTTTCGAAACTTACCACAAAGCTAGAGTAATCAAAAGTGTGGTATTGGCATAAGGATAAACACATAGACCAATGAAATAGAATTGAGACCAGAACTAAACCCACACATTTACAGTCAATTGATTTTTACGAGGGTGCCATTCACTACCAAGGGATCAAAGACCTAAGTTTAAAAGCCAAAAACTATAAAATTCTTAGAAGAAAATATATGAGCAAAACCTTCGTGACCTTAGATTTGGCAATGGTCTCTTAAATATGACACCAAAATCACAGATGATAAAAGAAAAATAAATTGGACTTTCATAAAGTTAAAACTTTTGTGCAGCAAAGAACACTATCAAGAGAATGAAAAGACAACCCACAGAATGGGAGAAAGTATCTGTGAATCATGTATCTGATAAGGATTTAATATCTGAAATACAGAAACAACTACAACTCTGAACAAAAAGACAAACAACCAATTTAAAAATGGACAATGGACTTGAACAGACATTTCTCCAATGATACACAAATGACCAGTAAGTGCATGAAAAGATGTTCAATATCATTAATCATTAGAGAAATGCAAATCAAAACCACGTCACCCACTACACATGGTTATACTTTTTAAAGAAAAGGAAAATAACAAGTGTTGGTGAGGATGTGAAGAAACTGGAACCCTTATACATTGCTGGTGGGAATATAAAATGTTGCAGCTGCTGTGGAAAAGTTTGGCAGTTCTTCAAAAAGCTAAACATAAAATTACCATATGACCCAGCAATTCTACTCCTAGGTAGATAGCCAAGAAGATGTGAAAATAGTGCTTGCATGTAAATGTTCATAGCAGCATTATTCACAATATCAAAAAGGTGGAAATGACTCAAATATCCATCACCAGATGAATGGATTTTTATAAAATGTGACATATACATACAATAGAATATTATTCAGCCATAAAAGGACTGAAGTTCTGATACATGGTACAACATGAATGAACCCTGAAAACATTCCACTAAGTGAAATAAGCCAGACACAAAAAGGATAAATCTCGTATAATTCCATTTATATGAAATATCTAGAATAGGCAAATTCAGAGAGACAGAAAGTAGATTAGAGGTCACCAGCTGACGGAGAGGGAGTGGGTAATGTGAAGTTATTGCTTCCTGGGTACAGAATTTCTACTTGGGGTGATGATGAAGTTTTAGAGGTAGATAGTGGTGATGGTTTGCACAACATTGTGAATATAATTAATGCCACTGAATTGTACACCTAAAAATGGTCATGGCAACTTTTATGCTGTATATATTTTACCATGCTAAAAAATTTAAAAACAATAGAAGATTGCTAATGAATTGGGAATTGCCGAAATTGAATACTGGATACACGGGAGCCTTATGTTGCTCTGTCTTTTAAAAATTTACGAAACAAAAAATGATGTTTTGTATAGTTTTTTGGTAGCTATTCTTTGCCAAGGTAAAGAAGTCCCCCTTTTTCTAAAGTGCTAAAAGGTTTTATTATGAATGTGTGTAAAATTTAATCAAGTGTGTTTCCTACATTTATTAAGATAATCACAGTCTTACCTTTAATCTAATTATGTGGCAATTTTTATGTATAGATTTTCTATAATAATATGAAACTACCCTTGAATTCTTGGGATAAGCTCAACTTGGTCAGATGATCACTTTTATATTCTGCTGGATTTTATTTGCCTGATTTTGGTCTTCCGTGTACTCCCATAATTCTCTGTACAGCTATTAATATCATAAGATCCACCAAACTATACTGTACATATGAATTCCCTGAGGGCATGGACACCTTCCTTACCCATTTTTCTATCCCTAGCTAGCACAGGGTCTAACACATAGCAAGATCAACAAAACTATGGCTGATGATCAAATAAGTGAATGAATGGGTGAGTGGCGAGATAAACAGGTAAGCAGATGAACACCTTAATCAGAATAGAGACGCTCGCCCTGGCAAGAGTACAGAGCAGCTCTTTTCAGGCAGAGAGATTTCCCAAGGGGTTTCCAACCACTCCATAAATGTATCTGCTCTGTCTGTGAACAACTCAGTTTTTCTGCAGCTCTGTAAGCTGAACCCTATCCCTAGATTCTCATTCCCCCACTTTCCCTCATTAGCTAATCAACAACATTCCACACTTCAGTGCCTGCCTTTACCCAACAGGATACACCCCTCCTATCCCAGCACACCTCAAAGCTTAAATCCTATGCTGGGGTTGCAGGGAAATGTGGCATTAGTTTCAAACTTAAAGAGTTCCTCCCAATCTCAGAGCTTATTCCCAACCATCAGAATAGCCTCATCCCAACCCTGACTGGCACAGCAACAGCCCATCCCATTAACAATTCACTGCCTCAGCAGTACAGAGGAGGAGAGCAATCAGCAAGGGAAACAGCTGAATTATTTCAGCAGCTGTAAACTATGCGTTCTCTCCTCCCCTCCTCCAAGTCCATGTTCGACTGTGCCCCACGCCTCCACACTGAACTTGGGTGTGTCAAGTATCTATGTCAACTATAGTAACCAAACTTGAGTTCAAGAAGCAATATTAAAAAGTACTAATTAACTGATATTTAAATAACTGTGTTTAATGTCAACAAAATCACACTTTAACTTTAAACATCCTTTAGTCTATTAGTTGCTTAATTAAATTCCTTAAGATCCTTGGACACTGGCAAAGAGCACACTGCCCTGGGGAGCCGTTCCCAGGCCCTGGCCTTGGAAGGCTGTGGAAGGGGAGGAGCCCATATCCCTGGGGAAGTGCCAGGAGAGCCCTGGTTTTCTTCTAGAATCTCCTAATGAGGTGATTTCTCTTCACAGCTCTGCTAGTCTCCATAGGGCAGCAAGAACATGACAAATAAACACATTCTGAGCATGGAAAAGCGCCAAACCAGGCTACAATTTATTTTTTAAAGTGTGTGTTTTTTTAAAAGAAAAAAAGCACACATAAACCCAAGAGAGTTACTTTTCCCATCTGGTATCTGTTCTTCTTAAGAGTGGTATATCACGAAACATTCAGGCATGTGTACAAGGGGTACACAACAGGATTTGTGACAGCAGGTAGGGTCAGGAGGCCCTGCAAGATGCCACCAACCAAATCCCAGCCTGCCAGGAGTCATCAGCCTGCAACTGACAGGAGTACAGTTCAGCCAACAGCAATGTCCTAGACTGGAATCTGCAAAGGGACTCTGGGTTCCAGTGAGCGAGCTTGTGATGGGGATGCCAGAGGGACCCTAGGAAGTCTCTCCTGTCACAGTAGGCTTCATGGGGACAGCTTGCCAGCCAGCCTTCTCACTGAACCAGATTTGCTGAAAGGGGATGACATGCCAGCTACCTGCCCAGGTAAACAACATCCTGGAAATAGTCTGTCTCACTAATTGTCTCACTAACTACAGGCAGAACACATTCAGCCAAGTATCAGTAAGTATTTGGAGCCCACATTTGGGTAGCAGATGCTCTGAACCCAATCCCACTGGGTCATGAGTAAGAAAACATCGTTTTAAGAGCAACAGGGTATGAGAGAAGCCAAGTGGCCCTCTCTTACCTCACCCTTATAGCAGGGGCCCCAGTTCTTTCTAGTTTCCTTACAGAACTACCACCTCACCACTTGGTTGTTCTTACTTTTTTGTCTCTGTCACTCAGCCCCTCCCTACACCTTCTATTTTGTCTAAAGGGTTTGCCCTCCTGCAAAGTAGGAGGCAATTCTTTCCAATTATTCCATTCTGTCTTTCACTGCTCAGGGATTCCTCTTGTGGCAGCTCTGCTTAAAACAGCCACTGCAGCCCCTGGTAATGCCAGCAGAAAACACTGGGTAGAGGAAGATCGGTTAATATTATAGACTCTCACCCTGAAAGGCAACCACTCTCATAAACAATGAAGCACGATCCCTGGCCTCAGAGAAGCCAGATGTCTGGGGTATAGCTCACAAAAATGTGAAGAGCATCCAGAAAAAAAAAAGCACACTACGCCCATGCTACCCAGACACACTACTCACTTACTACCTGTGGTTCCACAGCCACGCCAAAGCCATTTCAACCCCAGATGAACAGTTACCAGCCATGCCACTCCAGAAAAAATATTTTTGCAAAGACCTGGTTCACTCTCCCATATAGGAAAGCTTCCAAAAAAGCAAAAATGTGTGCACCATGAAAAGATGAAGAAATTCATACTGCCTACCAGGGAACATATACCCAGTTGCCACCCCAAACACATCCAATCAGAAGATTATTCATCCTTTAGCACATATTTGTCGAGACCTGCTGCATCCCAGATATGTGCCAGGTGCTAAAGATACAAAAACTAAGTGAATAGGGGTCCTGTCCTCCAGGAGCTTCCAGACGGGCAGCGGTGACAGATGAGTAAATCAGCAATTACAGCAAGTATGGGGTTGAAAGAGCCCTGACAGAGATGACTCAGAGGCAGAAGAGAACAGACATCTCCATCAGGAGATTGGGGACAAGGAGGACTTCCTGGAAGAGATGAGCACTGAAGATTGAAAGAGGAAAAGTAGTTAGCCAAAGACAATGAGAAAGATCCCAGGCAGAGGCAAGAGTGCTTTTTTGAAGGCCTGGAGGCATGAAACTAGGAAAATGCATTTATTTCAACAAATGTATGCTGAAGCAAAGGGCTTATGGGGAGCAGCATGATGATACACAATAACTTTCTTTGCCAGACAGGTTAGATAGGTTTCAAACACATAGCTCATTGCACTGTCTTAGCAAATCTCTGGAATCTCTCTCCTTTTCAGAACTGCCTATGGTGAAGGGGAGATGGAAGCCTGCTATCTGGATAAAAGGGTCTCGTGAACTCTGCTTATGAACTCATTCCTTTACTTGGCAGTTCAGTGGTTTTTTAACTTTTGCAAATTCCCAACTTCTATTTTCCTTAATAGAAGGAGCCAAGAAACAGAATCTAGAGTTAGACTGCGTTACCCACCCACAGTGGCCTAAAACCCCAGTGAACAACTTGAACAGGAAAGCAGCCAGAGATTCTAGGCAGTTTTCTGCCACCTCTTCCTGGAGGATATGGCTGCTCTACTCTCCTTTTGTATGTTTCACCCTCAAAAAGTCCAAAGGTGAGCTCCTGCTCTTCCTTCCACACACCTCATCCTCCTCTAGAACCGCCTAGCTCTACTGAAGAAACCTCGGATCTCTTGACACCTCCCTCTTCCTTCCCCGCTTTCTCTCTACCCTCTGCCCATACATCATCAACTACTGTTAATTCTGTCTACTAAATATCTCCCTTCGCCCAATGGTCCTGCTCACAAGCTCAAATGTCTACAGCCACTCCCATCTCTCAGGTGAGAGCAAGCCTGCAGGCTGTCAATGAGGCCAGACCTAAGCAGAGCAGCACAAGGAGGAAGGTGAAGGCACACAGCTTTAATGAATCTCTTATTTGCTTAGCCCAGGACTTCTAGAATACTCAACATCCAGTCTCCTGAGCCCCTCCTAAAGGCTCTCAATAAAGGCCACTTTCTTCTTCAGATGAAAAGAGAGCACTGTTGCAGTGGTTCATGCCTGTAATCCTAACACTCTGGGAGGCCAAGGAGGTAGGATCACTTGAGGCCAGGAGTCCCAGACCAGCCTGGCAAGAGCAAGACGCCAGCTCTACTAAAAATAGAAAACTTAGCCTGGCATGGTGGCGTGCACCTGTAGTCCCAGCTACTCAGGAGGATGAGGCAGGAGGATCCCTTGAGCCCAGGAGTTTGAAGTTGCAGTGAGGTATGATGATGCCACTGCACTCTACCCAGGGCAACAAAGCAAGACTCTGTCTCCAAAAAAAAAAAAAAAGAGAGAGAGAGAGAGACAGAGAGAGAGAGAAGAGAAAAGAGAGACACTCAGGAAGCCCATTCAATAGCAGTAGCAAACTAGAACATGGGCTACAGGGAAGGTCTGTTGCCTGCATGAGTCCTCTGGAAATGCCAACCGTTGGGAGCCCAGAGCCTAAAACCAGACCTTCAATTATGGGAATCAAATCCTAAGCAAAAAGCTTGGCTCTCCACAGCCCCATCCCTCACAGCCCATGGAGACCTACTACAGGGATAGCCAGTAAGTTGAAGAGTCTTCACCCCGACTCCCTCTGCTACCCGCCCTTGCCATACGGAAAACCATTTGGTAGAACCATTTGCTTCCACCAAAGCAAGTGGAATAAGTCAATTATGGAAAACCATTTGGCAGAACCATTTGCTTCCACCAAAGCGAGTGGAATAACTCAATTTCCAGAGGAGGATGTTGGTACATTGGAAATCTATTTTCCAAAAAAAGAACAAAATAGGTATTAAAGAGGAAGGAGAGATCTGACCATGCCATCAACTCAATGGAAACCCTCCCTTTACCCCATTCCCTACCACTGGCCCTCGCATCAGCCCAGAAGGAATAAATGTTGAATGAATGAACAGATGAATGAAGAAATGAACATATAGCAGGCTGAGGAGCTAGAGGAAGGAAGCAACAGGAGAAAAAGAATGCCCTGCTCAAAACTGTCCTTTTATTCCTTCAGACACCTCTGAGTACCTACTATGCACCATTATCTGTGCAAGGTGCTGGGAACACACAGGCAGGCACCAACTGCAAAAGAGAAGAAGGGCAGAGAGCAGCACTCTCCTCCATCTCCCAGGCATGGCATCTTTCCAAAGGCTACTTTAAGAGCCGCTCCTGTTTTCCTGACATTGAAGCCATGCCTAAGTGCACACAGGCAAATAAAAACTTCACTTTTTATTCTATCCAGTACTTTGGGGCCTTTTTTGAGGAAAAACTCGTCATTCATTTATCTCCCTGATTAAAAATTGATTTGATTTGGCTTTCATTAGGTAGGTACAAGGGGAAAACATACAGATTCACAGAGATAACTTGCCCAGCAACAGGACTGTGATGAGCTCCAGAGACTGCACAGTTGGGTCTCAATCTACCACCAGCGAAAGAAAATTTAAAAGCTCACCACGTGGAGCATAAGCTCCAGCCAAAAGGAATCATCTTCCCACAAGCATTTCTGTCGGATTTTTGGTTAATGGAAAAAACTCTCAAAAGGGAAGGAAAGGAAACCCCAAGGATATTTAACATATAACTTAGAGTTTCTATATTTTTCAAATTCCCTTGCAGGGAGAAAAAGGCAAGTCTTTATTTCTCAAGCCTACTTTTCAAAACTTTTCCCATTGATTTCACATTGTCATAAAATTTTTCAATTTGTAGAGAGCATGGAACAGAGGAAGGTACGATGGCTGAGGAATTTTAAGCTGCTGTGAAGGGGCTCTGGGGTGAGAGTGGGAATAGCCGCAACGGAGGTAGAAATGGCTGTCCTGAAAACACCACACGCCCAGCAACTCTGCGGGCCGTGGGTCTGAGATCAAACACCAGGGACTCGGGCCTGTGCCGGCCACACTCCCCATCATGCTTCAGACTCCTGTGCTCAGAGTGATTTGGAACAAATGGGCAGCAAAATCAGAGGATCCTGGGGTAAGAGGTCAGCAAGTTACAAGTACACACCTCGATTAAACATTAGAGGAATTATTCTGTAGCCAGAACATGGATTTGACCCTATCCTCCCCTGCTTGAAACCATTCAATGGTTTTCTAGGACCCTCAGGATAAAGGCCAAATTCCATACCCATGCCCTCCGCCATCTACTCCAGGTTAATACCTGCATCTTCATCTCTTTCCTTTCCCTGTCTCCGGTTGGCCTAATACAACTTTTTTCCAGTGCTCTAAGACATCTTGTCTCCCACCTCCAGGCTTTTGCACAGGTCATTCCCTCTGCTTGGAATGCCATTTCCCCTCCTCTTTATCTGACAAATTCCTACTCATCCTAAAGGCTTCAGCTTAAAAGACACTTCTCCTAGGAAGCCTTTCCCAGCCCTCCCTAGCAGAGCAGATTTGGTGCTGCCAGAGCACCTGTACTTCCCTGACCATAGCGCTTTCTACACTTTCTTATAGAGTTGCCCTTCTCCCCGGCTAGACCTTAAGCATCATAACGACAGGGACCACACTCATTCTGCCCAACTAGCTCAATGTTTGACACAGAAGAGATGTTTAATAATACATTCTTTTTTTTTTTTTTTTTTTGAGACAGTCTCACTTCGTTGCCCGGGCTAGAATGCCATAGCATCAGCCTAGCTCACAGCAACCTCAAACTCCTGGGCTGAAGCAATCCTCCTGCCTCAGCCTCCCAAGTAGCTGGGACTACAGGCATGCGCCACCATGCCCAGCTAATTTTTTCTATATATTTTTAGTTGTCTAATTTCTTTCTATTTTTAGTAGAGATGGGGTCTTGCGCTTGCTCAGGCTGGTCTCGAACTCCTGATCTCGAGTGATCCTCCCACCTCCCAGAGGGCTAGGATTACAGGTGTGAGCCACCGTGCCCAGCCTAATAGTACATTCTTTTTTTTTTTTTTTCCCCCCGAGACAGAGTCTCGCTCTGTTGCCCAGGCTAGAGTGCCGTGGCGTCATCCTAGCTCACAGCAACCTCAAACTCCTGTGCTCAAGCG
>RJWJ010005185.1:0-52462 GCA_004363605.1 Indri indri | reverse complement strand
AGGGATGATTTAGAGTCTGTGTCAGGCTCACTTCTCAGTTCTATCCTGATTCACCCCCAAGCCAGTTATGTACTTGCCACCACCACAATCCCCCACACCAACCCCTCACATTTCAGTCTTTAATGGATGGCTCACCCAGGCCTTAACCTTAAGCATGTTCATCAGCCATCTGTTGCAGCACTTGCTATGTGATGGACACAGTGTTAAATAACAAGATACACAAGTGACTAAGCTCCCTCTCCTGCCTTGTAGGAGAAAAGGGGGCATATAAACGAATAATCACCAGTTAGTATGAGAAGTGTCATATGGTGAGATACATGGACTGCAGGTGGTACAGAGAAAGGAGCCTCAGAATTAAACCATTCACCCCACTGCTCCCCTTTCCCCAGGATTCCAAGCACACTGCACTCTGCCCCTCCTCATTCTCAGCTGACAGAAATCCTTCTAGTGCTCTTTCCCTGGGTATCTAGCCCAAAACAGGCTTCTCCAGGATAGGTCCCCCTTCTGTTCCAGATTAATTCAAATTATTTCTGGCTTCTGCTTTCTCACATTCCTTCACTTCTTTTCCCAGGCATCTGCCTCTTGCCCTATCCTGAGCCAACTTGTCCAAACTACTATTTTTCCATCTCCTCCTTCACCTGTCCGGGATGATTATTTGGCATTTATAAAACATCTGCATTTACACAAAGCGTACGTAATAGTCCCTATCTACAATGAAGAAGGGACTCATGAGGCCAAAATACCAGAAAAAAAGTAAATGCAAATAAACCATCACCAACGCAGTCTTCCTCCTCTACTACTTCTTTCAGATCCAAGTGCTGGGGCATCATGGCTCCCAAGAGGACGTTCTCAATTCTATTACATTTCCAGGGAGCTTACAGCACCCCTCATTCACTAGTGCCCAGGCACTGAACCCCCAGCCTGCCCCTCAATCTCTCAGAATGCTAAGGCAACTGTATCCAGCCACATATTCATTTAATCAACATGTACTGAGCACCCCTGTGAGCCAAGAACCATGTCCCCGACAATGCTGCACACAATGTCCCATACATCAGACATTTGATTAATATCTGTGATTAAATCACTGATAAGAGGAAACCATGAGCCTCTCTTGCCCTTTGACCAGGAATACCACAGAGCAAAAAATATTCTGTGATATAGCCTAAGGTTAGAGCTCCACTCTCCCCAAAAGCCTCTTATTCATTTAAGCCCAGAGCAGGAAGACCTTCACCCCAGCTAAGGAGATGTTGACACAGCCCTGCCATCACCACGCCAAGGGAGCCGGAGAAACCAGTGCGGTAAAATACCCTTTTAATCAAGTGACTTGTCTCCTGTTAGTGTAGATTTAGGGGGAAATTTTCTCAAGGAACTAGAAATAAATGGAGGGGAAGAAAGGAACAGAAACTAATGAACGCAGTAATTATCCCCCAAAGTTGCAAATCAGAACAATTCTTCACTTGAAGACAAGTATGAAAAACAAGATTAAAATCCTTCAGGGATGTGTTTGTGCAACAGCAGGTAATAGAACAGATAAAATGTATTTACAGTACCTCACTGGGGACATGTACCTTTTGGCTAATAGCTAACAGATACTAAATGCCACTGTAAAAATAATATTCTTCCATCCTTCATTATGGAGTTACAATTATCCATAGGAAAGCAGCAAAACAGCAAACTATTTTGAATGGTAACTGGGAATAATTCCAGAATCCAAGTTTATTCTTAAGCGTCTAGGCACAAGTGGGTATAAGCCAAGTTACACCCCCTGTTTCAGTCTGCTAAGGCTGACATAACAAAATACCATAGACTGGGACAGGCACAGTGGTTCACACCTGTAATCCCAGCACTTTGGGAGGCCAAGGTGGGAAGATCGCTTGAGGCCAGGAGTTCAGGACCAGCCTAAGCAACATAGTGAGACGCTGTGTCTCCCTAAAAAAATTTTTAAGTGCTCGCTTCGGCAGCACATATACTAAAATCGGAACGATACAGAGAAGACTAGCATGGCCCCTGGACAAGGATGACATGAAATTAAAAAAAAAAAAATATTTTAAAGTTAGCCAGCCATGGTGGCACACACCTGTACTCCCAGCTACTCAGGAGGCTGAGGCGGGAGGATCACTTGAACCTAGAAGTTTGAGGTTGCAGTGAGCTATGATGACACCACTGCACTCTAGCCCAGGCAACAGAGCAAGACTCTATCTCAAAAAAAAAAAAAAAACCAAAACAAAAAACATAGACTGGTTGCTTAAACAACAGAAATTTATTTCATTACAATTCTGGAGGACAGAAGTCCAAGATCAAGATTCCAGCTGATTTGGTTTCTAGTGAGGGTTCTCATCCTGGCTTGCAGCCAGCCACCTGCTTGCAATGTCCTTTCGTTACTTTTCCTCAGTGTGTGTGTGGGGGGTGAGGGGGGCAGAGAGGTCAGCTCTGTTATTTCTTCTTTATAGGGACACTAACCCTATGGGATCAGGGTCCCATCCTTATGACCTCTTTTTTTTGTTTGTCTGAGACAGAGTCTTGCTCTGTCACCCAGGCTAGAGTGCCGTGGTGTCACCACAGCTCACTGCAACCTCAAAGTCCTGGGCTCAAGCAATCCTGCTGCCTCAGCCTCCTGAGTAGTTGGGACTACAGATACATGCCACTGCACCCACGTAATTTTTCTATTTTTAGTAGAGACAGGGTCTCGCTCTTGCTCAGGCTGGTCTTGAACTCCTGACCTCGAGCGATTCTCTCGCCTCAGCCTCCAGAGTGCTAGGATTACAGGTGTGAGTCACCGTGCCCAGGCCTTATGACCTCATTTAACCTTAATCACTTCCTTACTTGGGATTAGGATCTCCATATATGAATTTTGAGGGGACACAAGCATTCAGTCATTAACAGCCCCTGAAGTGAAAGATCTGTTCCCAAAGACCAGCCCAGGCACTGAGAAAAGAAAATGGAGGACTGGGTAAGAGGTGGCCTTCAGGATACCTGCTGACCATAGGGGGTGATGGCCAAAGATCCCAGGATAAAGCGGGCCAAGGTGGGCATGAGGGGGAACTATCCCAGTCAAATAATCTCTTAAGGAACTACTCCTCTCCCTTTCACAGAAGATGGCTAAATAATAATATAGTAATAAAATATATATGTGAGCATACATAATAATAATAATACTCACTGGCTACCAGGCACCAATTACATACCTGGCGCATTGCCAAATGCTTAGCATAGGCCGGGCTCAGTGGCTCATGCCTGTAATCCTAGCACTCTGGGAAGCCAAGGCGGGTGGATCGCTTGAGGTCAGGAGTTCGAGACCAAATGCTTAGCATACAAGATTTTGTTTAAGTCTCATGACAATTCAATATAGAGACATGATCATTTTTATTTTACAGATAAGAAAATATGCTCACATTGGTGAAAGTCACTTGTCCAGGGTCACCCAGTATGGTAGGCAGAATAGTAGCACCCAAGGATATCAGGTCCTAATCCCTAGAGCCTGTAAATGTTACCTTATAAGGAAAAGGGGTCTTTGTCGGTGTAATTAAGGATCTTAAAACGATTATCCTAGATTATCTGGGTAGGCTATCTAAATACAATTACAAGGGTCTTTATAAGAAAGAGGCAGAAGGAGATTTGACACGGACACAAAAAAAGAAGGTGACATGAAGACAGAGCAGAGAGTGATTTGAAGATGCTAGCCTTGAAGAACTGGAGTGATGTGGCCACTGGCCAGAGTATGCTGTTAGCCACTAGAAGCTGGAAGAAGCAAAGAATAGATTCTGCCCTAGAGCCTCTGGAGGGAGCATGGCCCTGACAACAATTTAATTTTAGCCCAGTGGTACTGATTTCAGACTTACGGCCTCCAGAACTGTGAGAAAATAAATCTCCTGTTTTAAGCCAACAAGTTTGGTTAATTTGTTATAGCAGCCACAGGAAACTAATACATTCAGCTAAGCAGTAGCAAAGCCAGACTTTGAACCTGGATCCTGTGACTCTAGGCCTGCATTCTTGAGTCTCATGCCTTGTTTCTTTTCTACATACAACCTCCCCAAGCCAGACCTGTCCACTGCGTGACAGGTGACCCTACCAAGAATCGAAGCAATCAGCACTGACAGCTCCTCTGCCGCAGAGCCTTCAGATAAGCCTCTCCTTTCTTCCAACATCACAGCAAAAGCTTATTAGTGGCTGAACCAACATCTTAGTGTTCTGACTGACTTATCAGGTAAGGAGAGAAACAGTCCAGAATCCGACATCTTCATGAGAAAGCAATTCACACTGTCTAACAAACGTTTTTCATATAATTTGTTTGTACTTAATGTATTTCAAATCATTGAGAAGGTCCTGTTGTTCTGCTCCATCCAGCCCACAATTTATTCTTCCCCACACAATCATGTTTGGGGAGATATACCAGCCCTGAAGTAGTTCAGTTTCTCCTCTTCCCTGAGGACGGCTGTTCACCACTTTATGACTTCCCAGGAACACTGAGAGAAGGAGTGAGCTACCCTGAACCCCTCTCTCAAAGTTTTCAGGATGAGTGGGTTTTTTTGTTTTTTAGAGACAGGGCCTTGCTCTCATTGCCCAGGCTAGAGTACAGTGACACCATATGGCGTGATCACAGCTCACTGCAGCCTCAAACTCACGGCCCAACAATCCTCCCAGAAAAAGCATATTTTCCCAGCTTTTCCCAAGTAGCTGGCACTACAGGTGCATGCCATCGCACCCAGTTAATTTTTTCTTCATTTTTTTTTTTTTTAAGAGAAACAGGGTCTCACTATGTTGCCCAGGCTGGTCTCGAACTCCTGGTCTCAAGCAGTCCTCCTGCCTCAGCCTCCAAAGTTGCTGGAATTACAGGCATGAGCCACCAGGATGAGTGTTGGTGTAAGTAAGCTCATGCAGAGGTGCTTTGAGCTAACAATCCTGGAATTAATAAGCAAGCTAATAAACACATCATCAGGACAAAGGTACAGCATCCCAAAATGCACTTTTTGAACATATTCTGATAAGTACGGTTCAGCTTTAATTATTTACAACACTTCAAAATGCAGGTGGAGAAACAACAGTTTATTTTGTAAAATTAATGATGTCTTGGTAATGGAGGACACTCTGGCTGCTGTGGCTATTAAATCTTTGCAGAGCCAGTAGAACCAGTTTAGAGTTTCTGCGAAAACAATCAGTTTGGTGGATTAACAAAGGGAAAGACTTGAAGTTAACTAAGGTAGTAAAACAATAGTACTAGGTACTTATTAAAGTACTAAGAGTTCTTTCTTCTTATTTTTTTTTTTGGAGACAGGGTCTCGCTCTGTCACCGGGACCCGAGTGCAGTGGCATCATCACAGCTCAATGGAACCTCAAAACTCCTGGGCTCAAGTGATCCTCTTGTCTCAGCCCCCCAAGTAGCTAGGACTGCAGGCGTGCACCACCATACCCGGCTAATTTTTCTATTAATACTTTTTGTAGAGACAGGGTTTTGCTCTTGCTCAGGCTGGTCTTGAACTCCTGGCCTCAAGCCATCTTCCCATCTCAGCCTCCCAAAGTGCTACAATTACAGGTGCCAGACATTGCATCAGGCCTCTATATTTCTTTTTGCTAGATGCTTTTCCTCTCCCTTCAACCCCAAATCTTCCTTCAGTGTTCTTCTAACAACTTTCTACCTTCTCTTGCCAAGAAGGTTCAAGCTGATTTTCCATCAGTATCCCAAAATAACAATTACAGTTAACATTCAGAGATTATTTACTCACCAGACACTGGGCTCACAACGACCCTATGTCATAGGTACCACCATTACCCCTTATTACAGACACACAAGCTGAAATCAGAAGGATTAAGCCACCGTTCCAAGGTCACAGAGCTAATCAATGGCAAAGCCAGAATTAGAAAGCAGGTCTGACCCCAAAACCCAAGCTCTTAACTACAATATCAAATTGCTTGCCTCCCAAATGAATGGGGGTGGTAGGCAGGCTTACTACTGTCACCTACAGAAGACCTTAAGGAGAAAAATCCACACATCTTTGGCTTGAGTCTCTGAAGTGCTCAGAAAGACCTGTAAAAATGCTCTTAGTACTGTCCAGAAAATGTCTTCCATTCCTCACATCCTCAGACAGAATCATCTGGAAAATACAGTCACTTTCTAAGGATCCTTGTGGGAGGGAAATGAGTCTAGAAATGAAATCAAATTTATCCCCTTCCCCAGATGAACCAAAACCCCCAGATTTAGCAGTACCTGAAGGGAGCCCATCCCTGCTTCCCCCACCTGCCTCAATCTCAGCAGGCTGTCACCAGTAAGATCCTCATTCCACCACCAGGGAAATAATGAAGAGTCCCCCAAGTCTGGGAGAGAAAAACCAAAAAATAATGTAAACAGAAAGGAATAAGAAGAGAACAAAGCTCAAACTCCTATTATGTATATTCAGGTTCTGATTTTTTTAAGCTTCTTATTAAAATATTCTGGCTCCAAATTAGTTTTCTTTGCTTAGTCCTAATTATTGCTTTAGCTCTATTCAAATAGGCCCCCAAAGATGTTGAAAAAATGTAACTGAAAGGTCAACTTGTTCCATGGGAACTGCAGGGAGACTTCCTGATATCTAACTCTAAAATGCTATTTTGTAACTTCATAGGATAATACCCCAGAATTAATCACGGTAAGGAATTCTCCATTCCCCTGGCAACAGAGCTAACAGAAGCTGGGGGCAGGGGAATAGGGAGGAGAGGCGCGAGAGGAAGGAAACATATTGCCAGAGGAGGAAAAAAAGCCAGCATCTTCTCATTTAGCAGCACGTACACAAGACAGGATCCCAAATTCTGCCCAAATCTAGACTAGTACTGATGCCATCAAATTCCAAAGCTGCCTGTCACTACATGACACTGTCCTTTCTGATGGGGGAAAGGCTAGGAGGTAAAGAACTGGGGCCGCAAAGCAAGGGAACGGAGAAGAAATGTAAATCATAAATTAAGGCCGGAAGCCCTGCTGCTTCTCCTGTCAGGAGCTGGCAAGGAAGGACTGAATAGAGTTTCTGAAAGGTAAGACCATGAAAAGGGATGTTGAAATAAATTGAGAGAGAAAACGGAAAAAGATCAGAGGAGAGGAAAGTCTTACTACACCAGGTTTTCAATTTGTCTGCTTTCAGAGCTGAAGTTCTGAGTACCAGATTCTTTAAGGTTTATTTTAAGAGCTCTGAGGCCTCTCGGAAAAAAAAATCACTAATTCTCCCTCTTTCAAAGTCTCTCAAATTTTGCTGCAATGGAGGGTATTTGCATGAAACAGGATGGGTTTCTCTTAGAGAAATGTCTATTCCTTAGAACACGGTTGTGTGCACGTGTATGAACGCACATGTAAAGAGAGACATTTGGGAGCTGTTTCTACCACAGACATCTATTATTCCGTCAGATGCACAGGTGAAGAATACGGAGGCAGAGCTGGGAGGCCTGATCCTCTAAATCCTTGTGAACACAAAAGTTGGCAACTGGTTTTGAAGAAGTTTTCATATTTAAGGAAAAAAGAGGAAGTCAATACAAATCAAAATAAAACAAGATGCAAGTTTGTTTACTTTTTAACAACAAAAAATACTCAATCTAAGAAAATTTTTTTTTTTTTTTAAAAAGGTAGCCTCATCGGGCATCACAATACAGGCCATTACCATCCCGGAAGGTCAGAAGGCATCTCCAGTTTGGGGACTCTCTGGCTGATCCACCTCTACATGACACAGAATCATGAATGATGGCCAAAATGGGATAGGAGAGCACAATGGTGTGGTTCATTATTTTATTTTTGGTGAGACAGGGTCTCACGCTATTGCCCAGGCTGGAGTGCAGTGGCGTGATCACAGGTCATTATAACCTCCAACTCCCAGGCTCAAGTGATCCTCCTGCCTCAGCCTCCTAAGTAGATGGGACTTCAAGCACACATCACCATGCGCATCTAACTTTTTTATTTTTTTGTGGAGACGAGGTCTCACTATGTTGCCAAGGCTGGTCTTGAACTCCTGGCCTCAACTGATCCTCGTGCCTCGGCCTCCCAAAGTGCTGGGATTTACAGGCATGAGCCACCACACCTGGCTGCATTTTACCCATCCCAACCTCATTTTTATAATCACAAAAAAACATGTTATAACTTGGGGGGTGGAAGAGAAGGAGCCTAACATACTACCTACAACCCTGGCCAAAAGACAGTTATGAAAATTTCTGAAAGAAAACACTCCTTTGAATAGGAATTGCAGAAACAACATAGGGGCCAGGAAATAGAGCAAGTGAGGAAAGATTAAACGAATAAAGGCCATCGTTTAGCACAGAAAAGACTGAAGAGGGGAGGTGAGAAGGCTTAATAATGATTTTAGAGCCCAGAGAAAGTTGCTTGAGAGAGACACTCACTATTCTACCAAAAAGCACCTTCTGGCTCCAGAACCTTGAAATATCTGTCTTCCCAGCTTACAGTTGAAATTCTTACATAAATAAGGGAGGAGGGGCTCACACCTGTAATCCTAGAACTTTGAGAAGCCAAGGTGGGAGGATTGCTAGAGGCCAGGAGCTCCAGACCAGGCTGGGAAACATAGTGAGACCTCATCTCTTCAAAAAATTTTAAAATTAGCTAGGTGTGGTAGCAGATACCTGTAGTCCCAGCTACTTGGGAGGCTGAGGCTGGAGGATCACTTGAGCCCAGGAATTTGAGGCTGCAGTGAGCTATGATTGTACAACTGTACTCCAGCCTGGGCACAGAGTGAGATCATGTCTCAAAAAATAAAAGAGGGCCAGAGCTTCACTAAAAGTGGACTTCTAGATCAGTTCAACATTAAAGAGTATTAGATAAAGGATGGTCAGTAACTAAAGCAAGATAAGACAATGACTTGGAATAGTAGCAAGAGTGACCAAATACCCTCAGTTAGCCACAAGGCCAAGTATGTTAAAGGAGAGAAGTAAACAAAGGAGAGAGCTATCAAGGAGGCTGTCCAATATCCTTCATTTGAGAGCCTTATAAATAGTGAAGAGTCAACGATATCTAAGTCAGGTTGAAGAATCATGTGCTTTGAGAACAGGAAAAGGACTAGACAGCTTTGGGTAGGAGAAAGGAACCGTAATGGAGGCCAGTACTGACAGGACTATGGTTCTCAGTAAACACAGAACCTTTTTAGGAATACTAACAAATCTCTGCTAGCTCATCCTGCTCCAGACACCCTCCCTTGCTCATATCCATCCCTGGGATTTTATTCTCTAAGGACCAGGACTTTGAGTACTAACAACATTTAGGACACAAACATTTGCAAAAGTGGCTGGAGTCCCATCTCTTTCTTACTCCAGGGAGCTTGGAGCACGTTCCTAGAAAAGCAAAGAAAAAGGATTGCGTAGGCCTCACCGAGTGGGCACACCAGCACTGAGCAGCTCCCCTACAGTCTCTGTGGCGAGGTTACAGGCCTCGTGAAAGGGGAACAGTTAAAACTGTTCCAGGGCCTCACCCACGCGGCCAATATTTGCCATGAAAAACCAGGCTACTATCAGAAAGAGATGCACTATCCCCTCTGATCTCTCTATATCTCATCGTGCCACCCACTTACGTTCTGTGAATTTGTTTCTATTAGGCTGTTGTCAATCTGTCAATTCTTATCTAATGACCTTATCTAAGAAATTAGGTAGTATTGCAAAAAGTGTCCATAGAAAATCAAAGTAAGATAAATTTGCTATGTCACAGTGAGCTTATGTGTCTGCTTTATTCCAAGCAAATACACTAAAGCTTGCTTCCTTACGACAGAAAACCTAAAAATCAATGCACAAAGCTCAGCAACCACAATCTTCCCTTTCTAATAACAAAATGCCAGGAAGAAAGAAAGCCACATAAAATGAAGCAAGGAAAAAACAGCCTCTCTTCAGAAGGTTCCAATTAAATGGTGCGGAGTGGGAGGGAAGCACATAACACTTAATAAATAATGAATAAGATAGTCATCTGATTACATTTATTTAGGAACCAAAGCAGTATGAACGTGAACACCTGTGTACTCAGGTTCTGAGTAATAGAAGAACACATTCTCATTCATAAACTCCTTCATTCAACAAATGTTAATCATCTACTGTGTGTCAGGTATTATTCCTACCACTGGGAATACAGCTGTGAATCTGACAGACATGTTCTCTACTCTCAGGAAACTTACATTCTAGTGGAGAGAAAACCATCCACAAGAAACAATCAAGCAAGAAAAATATCAGATGGTTATATTATGATGACTTAAGTAGTCGCTTTACACCAGATGAAAGGAAAAGCTTTTCTTGTAAGTAACAGCAGAACAGCAGGACTGAGATGTGAATGACAAGGAGCCAATCGGGTGAAGATGAAGGAAGAGGATTCTTGGCAGAAGGCAGAGTTGGAACAAAGGCTCTGTGTTCAAAAATCAGGAAGAGGCCGGGCGTGGTGGCTCCCGCCTGTAATCCTAGCACTCTGGGAGGCTGAGGCGGGCGGATTGTTTGAGCTCAGGAGTTCGAGAGCAGCCTGAGCAAGAGCGAGACCCCGTCTCTACTAAAAATAGAAAGAAATTAATCGGACAACTAAAAATATATAGAAAAAAAAATTAGCCAGGCATAGTGGCACATGCCTGTAGTCCCAGCTACTCGGGAGACTGAGGCAGAAGGATCCCTTGAGCTCAGAAGTTTGAAGTTGCAGTGAGCTACGATGACACCACTGCACTCTACCCCACATGACAGAGTGAGACTCTGTCTCTAAAAAAAAAAAAAAAAATTTTAAGTAAAAAAATCTTTTTTAATAGGAAAAAACTTATAGCCACAGTGGCTATAAGCGGTGGCTCACCCCTATAATCCCAACAACTCAGAAGGCTGAGGTGGAAAGATCACTTGAGGCCAAGAGGTCAAGAGAAAAGCTTATAGAATAAAGATATAAAGAAAATATTTTTGTACAGTTATACAATGTGTTTACGTTTTAAGTGTTATTATAAAAGAATCGAAAGTTTTTTAAAAGTTTTTTCTAATTTTTTAATATTTTTAGATATATTTTTTAAAAAGAATTAATACTACTTGTCCAACTAATTTTTTTTCAACTGTGTAGAGACAGGGTCTCACTCTTCCTCAGGCTGGTCTCGAACTCCTGACCTCAAGCAATCCTCCCGCCTCGGCCTCCCATAGTGCTAGGATTACAGGCATGAGCCACCATGCCTGGCCAAAAGTTAAAGTTTATAAGGTAAAATAGTTATAGTAAGCTAAGGTTAATTTATTGTTGAAGAAAGAAAAATAATTTATAAATTTAGTGTAGCCTAAATTTACAGTGCCTATAAAGTCTACGGTTGTGCATAATAATGTCCTGGACCTTCACATCCACTCGCCACTCATTCACTGACTCACCCAAAGTAACTTTCAGTCCTGCAAATTCCATTCATCATAAGTGCCCTATAGTGGTACAGGTGTACCATTTTTTAACTTTTATATGATATTTTTACTGTACCTTTTCTATGTTTAGATACACAAAATATTTACCATTATGTAACAGTTACTTACAGTATTCAGTATAACAACATGCTGTACAAGCTTTGCAGCCTAGGAGCAACGGGCTATACTATACAGCCTGGGTGTGTAGGAGACTATACCATCTGGGTTCATGTAAGTATACTCCATGATGTTTGCACAACAATGAAATTACCTAATGACATATTTCTCAGAACATATTCCTATTGTTAAGTGAGGTATGACCATATTTTGGAACTCTAGAGACCACTGAAGACTTGAAACTTTCAGGGGAAGACTTGAATGGTAAATTGCAGTTAATTTCTGTCAATTTCAAGTCTTAGCACAGTAGCCACTACCCATCCCCCAGCCTCATGGCAGGCATCTGCTCTTCAGTTCCTAGACCAGCTTTCACTCAGCTTGTAGCAGGGCAGGGCTCAAAAACAGAAAGCGGGGGGGCGGGGGGAGAAAGATTTGGGTTCTTTGAGAGCATTATAAAAACTGGACCATAGGTGCTAAAGGACCTCTTCCATATATTGGGGATCTTGAAAGCAGAGAGAGAAGCAACTTATTAAGTACAAGAGAACCTCAATAAGATTACAAGCAGATTTCTCATTAGAAACTTTGGAGACCAGAAGATAGTGAGGCTGATATAGTCAAGGTGCTAAAAGAAAAAAAAAAAACAAAACTGCCAACCAAGAATCCTATATCCAGCAAAACTTCAAAAGTGAGAGGGAAAGAGCAGGCAAGGTGGCTCACACCTGTAATCCTAGCACTCTGGGAAGCCAAGGCAGGATGATCTACTTGAGGCCAGGAGTTCTAGACCAGCCTGAGCAAAAGCGAGACCCCATTTCTATTAAAAACAGAAAAAAATTAGCTGTGCACGGTGTCACGCACCTGTACTCCAAGCTGCTCAGGGGACTGAGGCAGGAGGATCACTTGAGCTCAGGAATTTGAGTTTGCAGTGAGCTATGATCATGCCACTGCACTCTATCCAAGGCGACAGAGCAAGACTCTGCCTTAAAAAAAAGAAAAAAATTGAGGAAGAGCCTGTAATCCCAGCACGTTGGGAGGCCAAGGCAGAGGGATCACTTGAGCCCAGGAGTGAGGGTACAGTGAGCTGTGATCACACCACTGCACTCCAGCTTGGGCAACAAAGTGACACCCTATTCAAAAAAAAAAAAAAAAAAAGTGGCCAGGCGTGGTGGCTCACGCCTGTAATCCTAGCACTCTGGGAGGCCGAGGCAGGAGGATTGCTTGAGCTCAGGAGTTCAAGACCAGCCTGAGAAAGAGCGAGACCCCATCTCTACTAAAAATACAAAGAAATTAACCAAACAACTAAAAACAGAAAAAATTAGCCGGGCACAGTGGCACGTGCCTGTGGTCCCAGCTACCTGGGAGGCTGAGACAGGAGGATCGCTTGAGCCCAGGAGTTTGAGGTTGCTGTGAGCTAGGCTGACGCCACGGCACTCTAGCCCGGGCAAGAGAGTGAGACTCTGTCTCAAAAAAAAAAAAAAAAAGTAAAGGAGAAATTAACATATTCCCAGATTTTAAAAAAAGCTGAGGGATTTTGTTACCATTAGACCTGCCCTGCAAGAAATGCTAAAGGGAGTCCTGTAGGTTGAAATGAAAGGACACCACATAGTAACTCAAAGTCCTGTGAAGAAATATAGAACTCAGTAAAGGTAAATGCATAAGCAATTATAAAAGCTAGTATTATTGTAACTTTATACCAACCACCACATTTGTTCTCCACATAATTTGAGACTAATGCATTAAGAAATACATAGTTTATGTTTTTAGACACACAATATGTAAGATATAATATTGTGACATCAACAACTAAAACAGGTAAGAAATGGAGCTGTTGAAAGAATAGAGTTTTTATGTTATTGAAGTTAAGCTGATTCAAATTAGTGTTATAACTTTAGGGTGTTAAATGTAGTCTCCATAATAATCACAAAGAAAATAACTATGGCCGGGCATAGTGGTTCACGCCTGTAATCCCTGCACTTTGGGAGGCCAAGGCAGGAGGATAGCTTGAGACCAGGAGTTTGAGATCAGCCTGGGAAAATAGTGAGACCCATCTCTAATAAAAAGTTTTAAAAATTAGCCAGGTATGGTGTCACGTGCATATAGTCCTAGCTCCTGGGAGGCTGATGCAGAAGGATCCGTTGAGCCTGGGACTTGGAGGCTGCAATGAGCTATGATTGCACCACTGCACTCCAGCCTGGGCAACAGAGCAAGACTCTGCCTCAGAAAATAAATAAATAAAAATAATAGGAAAACAGCTAAAAGATATACACAAAAGGAAATAAGAAAGGAATTTAAACATTTCACTATAAAAAATCAACACAAAAGTAAACAGTAATATAGAACATGAGAGACAAAAAGCCATTAAAAAATAGAAAACGGGCCGGGCGCGGTGGCTCACGCCTGTAATCCTAGCACTCTGGGAGGCCGAGGCGGGCGGATCGTTCTGAGCTCAGGAGTTCGAGACCAGCCTGAGAAAGAGCGAGACCCCGTCTCTACCAAAAATAGAAATTAATCGGACAGCTAAAAATGTATATAGAAAAAATTAGCCGGGCATGGTGGCGCATGCCTGTAGTCCCAGCTACTCGGGAGGCTGAGACAGTAGGATTGCTTGAGCCCAGGAGTTTGAGGTTGCTGTGAGCTAGGCTGACGCCACGGCACTCGCCCCCAGGCGAGAGTGAGACTCTGTCTCAAAAAAAGAAAAAATAGAAAACGAATAGCAAAATGGCAAAAATAAACCTCTCCTTATTAGTAATTACTTTAAATATAAATGATTAAACTCTCCAATCAAAAGATAGAGATGGGCCGGGCGTGGTGGCTCACGCCTGTAATCCCAGCACTCCGGGAGGCCGAGGGGGGGCAGATTGTTTGAGCTCAGGAGTTCGAAACCAGCCTGAGCAAGAGCGAGACCCCATCTCTACTAAAAATAGAAAGAAATTAATCAGACAACTAAAAATATATAGAAAAAATTAGCCGGACACGGTGGCGCATGCCTGTAGTCCCAGCTACTCAGGAGGCTGAGGCAGAAGGATTGCTTGAGCCCAGGAGTTTGAGGTTGCTGTGAGCTAGGCTGATGCCACGGCACTCTAGCCCGGGCGAAAAGAGTGAGACTGTCTCAAAAAAAAAAAAAAAAGATAGAGATGGGCAGAATGCGTTTAAAAGAACATGATCCAACTATATGCTGTCTACAAGAGACTTATTTTAGATCCAAATACACAAGTAGGTTCAGAGTGAAGGGATGGAAAAGGGCATTGAATGCAAACAGTAGCCAAAAGAGAGCAGGGTACCTATATCAACATTAGACAAAATAGACTTTAAACTTAAAAAAAGTTACAAGTGACAAAACAGGACATTGCATATTAATAAAAGGTTTAATACAGCAAGAAGATATAATAATTATAAACATTATGCACCTAATAACAGATGATCAAATATATTAAGCACAGATTGACACAAATGAAGGGAGAAATAGCTATATACTGATTGGAGACTTCAATACCCACTCTCAATAATGGATAGAACAACCAGAAAGAAGACTAGTAAGGAAACAGAGGACTTAACACAACAAACCAACTAGATAACAGACATACACAGAGCACTCTATGCAACAACAAAAGACATGTTCTTCTCAAGTGCACATGGTACATATTCCAGGGTATAATATATATTAGGCCACAAACTGTCAATAGATTTTACAAGATAAAGTATCTTCTCTGACCATAACAGAATGCACTTAGAAATCAGTAACAGAAGAAAAACCAGAAAAATTCACAAATTTGTGAAAATTAAACAATGCATCCTCAAATAACCAATGGAGCCAAGAAGCAATCACATGGGAAATTGCAAAATACTTAAAGACAAATGAAACTGAAACCACAACATACCAAAACTTATGGGACATAGTAAAAGCAATGCTAAGGGAGAAATTTACAGCTACAATGTCTACATTAAAAAATAGGAAAGACTGTAAATCAACAACCTCACTTTACAACATACCCAAAACTAGCAGAAAGAAGAAAATAAAGATCACAGCAGAAATCAATGAAATAGAGAGTAAAAAAATAGAGAAAAATCAACAAACCCAAAAGTTAGTTCTTTGAAAAGATGAACAAAATTGGCAAACCTTATCTAGATGGACTTTTTTTTTAAAAAAGGACAGAAGCTGGGTACAGTGGCATCAGCCTGTAGTCCTAGCTACTTGGGAGGCTGAGACAGGAAGATTCCTTGAGGCCAGAAGTTCAAGGCTACAATGCATTGTGATTGCACCTGTGAATAGCCACTGCACTGCAGCCTGGGCAATATAGCAAGACCCCATCTCTTAAAAAAAATAAAATAAATTTTAAAAATAAGTAAATAGGTAGAGAGAGAAGGCTCAAATTACTAAAATCAGAAATGAAACTGAGGATATTACTACCAATTCTACAGAAATAAAAAGGATTATAAGACAGTACTATGAGCAAGTGTACACAACAAACCAGATAACCTAGATGATGATATGGACAGACTCATAGAAACACAAAGCCCACCAAGACTGAATCACAAAGGAATAAAAAATCTGAACTGACAGACCTATTAGGGAGACTGAATCAGTAACCGAAAATCTCCCAACAAAGAAAACCTGAGGCCGGGCGCGGTGGCTCACGCCTGTAATCCTAGCACTCTGGGAGGCCGAGGCGGGCGGATCGTTCTGAGCTCAGGAGTTCGAGACCACCCTGAGCAAGAGCGAGACCCCGTCTCTACCAAAAATAGAAAGAAATTAATTGGACAGGTAAAAATATATATAGAAAAAATTAGCCGGGCATGGTGGCGCATGCCTGTAGTCCCAGCTACTCGGGAGGCTGAGACAGTAGGATCGCTTGAGCCCAGGAGTTTGAGGTTGCTGTGAGCTAGGCTGACGCCACGGCACTCGCCCCCAGGCGAGAGTGAGACTCTGCCTCAAAAAAAAAAAAAAAAAAAAAAAGAAAACCTGATGGCTTCACGAGTGAATTCTACCAATCATTTAAAGAACACCAATCCTTCTCAAACTTTTCCAAAATATTAAAGAGGAGGGAACACTCCCTAATTCAGTCTATGAGGCCAACATTACTCTGATACCAAAGCCAGACAAAGACACTACAAGAAAACTACACACTTGGATCCTTTATGAACATTTATGCAAAAATTTTCAAGAAAATACTAACCAAATTTAGCAACATGTTAAAAGGATTATACACTACAACCAAGTGGGATTTATTCCTGGAATGCAAGGGTAGTTCAATATACAAAAATTGATCAATGTAATACAATACATTAACAGAATGAAGGGAAAAAAACATAGATCTACACGTTATATGCAATCTCTATCAAAATTCCCATGACATTTTATGCAAAAATAGAAATCCTATCCTAAAATTCATATGAAACTTCAAGGGACTCAGAATAGCCAAAACAATCTTGAAAAAGAAGAACAGAGCTAGACTCATTCTTTCTGATTCCAATTATTTCAATTCATGCAAAAGAATGTCAAATTTCAACACCCTTTCATGAGAAAAACACTCAACAAACTAGGAATAGAAGCAAACTGCCTGAACAGAATTAAAGCCATAAATGGAAAACTCACAGCAACCATCATACTCAATGCTGAGACACTGAAAGCTTTTCACATAAGATCAGGAACAAGATAAGAATGCCCACTCTCACCACTTCTATTCGACATATCAATGGAAATCCTAGCCAGAGCAATTAGTCAAGAAAAAGAAATAAAATACATCTGAACTGGAAAAGAAGTAAAATTATCTCTATTTGCAGATGATTTGATGTTTTATGTGGAAAATCCTACAGATTCTTAAAAAAGAAAGAAAACCCTGTTAGAACTAATCAATTCAGTGAAGTAGCAGGATACAAGGTTAACACACAAATAACAGTTGCATTCTAACAATGAACCATCCAAAAATGTAATTAAAAAAACAATTCCATTTATGACAGTATCAAAAAGAAAAAAAACTTAGGAATAAACCAAGGAGGTGAAAGACTTATACAATGAAAACTATAAAACATTGCTGAAAGAAATTAAAGACATAAATAAATAGAAACATTCCATGTTCATAGATTGGAAGACTTAAGTGTCAATGCTACCTAAAGCAATCTACACATTATATGCAATCTCTATCAAAATTCTCATGACATTTTTTGCAGAAATGGAAATCCTATCCTAAAATTCATATGAAATTTTAAGGGACTCAGAATAGCCAAAACAATCTTTAAAAAGAAGAACACAGCTAGAAGACTCATTCTTTCTGATTTCAAAGCTTACTACAAAGCTATAGTAATCAAAAGTTTGGTACTAGCATAAGGACAGATACACAGAATAATGGAATCAAATTGAGAGCTCAGAAATAATCACATAGTAAATCCAAAATCCAAGAGAGGAAACAACGTTAAATTTTAAGGCCTGAGAATAATCTTTGACTCCATGTCCTGCCTTCTGGACACACTGGGCCCCCAAGGCTCTGGGTAACCCCGCCCCCATGCCTTTGCTGGATGAAGCCTACACTGCAGCTCCCACAGGTATGAGTCAGGCTCCTGCCACTCTCCCAGGATAGAGCTGCATACTGGTGGCACTACCATTCTGATGTGTAGGCGAAGGTTTCACCCCCAAGGTGCCACTGGATATATGCCCTAGTAGGGACTCTCTGGAGTAGCATGACCTCATGGCTCTACTGGGAAATAATCTAGTTGTGGTTCTCCATGGGCTCTGCCCCTGTAGCCGTTCTCTGCCTAGGTCCTGAGGCTCTCTGGGGCATCCTTTGAAATCTAGATGAAGGTAACCATGCCCCTAAGGCTCATATACTCTGTATACCCCTAGAGATGGCACTGTGAGGATGCTGCCATGGTTTACAGCCTATGCCCTTCTAAAGAGGCAGCCACAGCTGCACCTGGGCCCACTCGAGCCACACCTTGGGTGGCCAAGGAGCACTGAACTGGAATGAGGGAAGCAGAGCCTTGAAATTGTTGTCTCCCCAAGGTCCAGGCATTCTGGGCTTATAATGGGCAGGGCAGCCCCCACAGATGTCCAAAATCTCTTTGGGGTCATTCTTCCATTGTCTTGATGAATAGCATCTGGCTTCCTTCTATCCATACTAATCTCCTTATCAAACGTGTGCTTGGCCATTTCCTTGCTTTTCTCTCCTGAACATGCTTTTCCCGTATTTTTTTTTTTAGTTTTTAAAAAAATTTTTATTTTTTGTAGAGACAGGATCTTGCTATGTGGCCCAGGCTAGTCTCAACTGATCCTCCCACCTTGGCCTCCCAAAGTGCTGGGATTACAGGTGTGAGCCACCGTGCCCAGCTATTTTTCCATTCTTTACAAAATATGTTTCCAAATCTTTAAGTTCTGCTTCTCTTTTGATTATAAATTTCATCTTTAATTCATGTCTTTCTTCTTGCATTTTACTATAAGCAGCCAAGAGAATCCATGCTGCACCCTCAACACTTGGCTTAGATATTTCTTCCAACAAATATCCTATTTCATCACTTAGAAGTTTTACCTTTCACAAAGCACTAGGATACCAACACAATTCAGCCAAGTTCTGTGCCACTTTAAAACAAGGATGGCCTTTCCTGCAGTTTCCAATAACATATTCCTCATTTCTATCTGAGACCTCATCAGAATCGCCTTTACCACCTATATTTCTATCAACACTCTGACCAAGACCACTTAGGTAATCTCTAAGAAGACTGAGGCTTTGCTACAGCTCTCCTTTCCCGGGCCCTCGTGAGAATCACCCTTAAGGCTCCTTTGCACACCATGACACTATCACTATTCCCCATTTAGAGCTGAGAAAACTATGGATCAGGAAAGTGACATAACTTGTCCAAGGGCACAGCTTGTATGTGGTGAAGCAGAGATTCTAACTCGTCAGCCCAAGTCCAAAGGCCATGCTCCCAACCACTGTGCAGCACAGCCTTCCAGATGAGTAAGGGGAAGAAGCAGTGGGCAAGGCTGCAGTAGCACCGAAGAAGGGCTCTGGTCTAGGGTCTGTAACCACCCACCACACTCAGTCTGGCAGCATGTGACTCTGATCCAGTTTTCTTTATACCACAGGCCCCTCCTGTACCTCAGTCTTCCTGGCTACACAGTGGGAAGAAAAACTCCGGCCCATTTCAGGGCCTCCAGATACTGGTTGCTGCCAAGAGAGAACATGTGCACACCTATATCAACCAGAACCAAATGTTACACAAACCACAGGTGCTGGCTTTGCTAACCTGGCACATCATATCTCTGGGAGTTGCTAGTGTCACTGGTTTAAGTGATCCAAGGTGAAAGGGGTAGCCCCCACCCAATAGTGACAGCCAAGAGAGGGATGGCAACACAGCAGGTTACAAAGGGCTCTGTAGCTGTCAGCTGTTAACAAGTGACAGGCCTGATTTCTCCAGGCCTTTTTCTGGGCAGGAGGAAAGACACCAAATGCTGGCACCCTAGGCCACCATGTCTGCTGAGCGGCCAGGTGCCCCAACAACACACTGACTATTGGCACTGAGAAAGGACATGAATCAGGAAGAACAAAGCAACACTTCAAGGCATCAGTTTCAAGATTACCATTTAGCTGACTGAAGGAAAACAAGCAATTTATTATAGCAATGTTCTTTCTCTGTTCTCCATTTTCACCCCCTCATCAAAATCCGAGAGAGAGATCTGATCATACCGCATATCCAATCGTCACCACCCCAACCACCACCAACCCTCCAAAGGCTTTCCCTGCTCTCCAGGTAAACACAAAACGTCTTACCATGGCTGACCAGGCATGCCCTTGCCAATCCCTCCGACCTCATCTTGCAACCCATCTCCTCTCATTCTCTGTGGTCCAGTCATACTTTCGGTTCCTCATAGAACTCCCCACTCCCTCCCACCTACAGAACCGTTGCAAAAGCTGGGCCCTCAGCCCGAACTGCTCGAGCCTCATGTCACTTTCCCTAGTAAATACTTGTTTGTTCTTCACAGTTTAACTCAAACATTACTTCCTCACAGAAGCCTTCTATGATACCCTCTTAATCCCAGAAGCAAGTCAAATCCCTGTCAAATGTTTTTATGGTACTACATTCCCTTCTTTCAATATACGTATTACAATTGTAATTTTCCATTTTCATGTGTGACTATAATTTGATTAATGTCTACATTCATTAATACGCTCTATGCAGGAACCATATCTGACTTGGTCACGACTGCATCTCAGGGCCTAACATAGTGTCTGAATGTAACAGATGTTCTATATACATTTGTTGACTGAAAGAACAAAATTTCAGAAAGAAAGGAAATGAAGCTCTATCCAAATCAAATGGTTCTACTTAGAGAAGCTGTTCTCCTTATGTGACCTTAAGCCAAACTATTCCTTCCCTTCCCCCCATTGCTCTTTCCCAAATTTCTTCCAGAAGTTTCTTTGGCTTTCTATGGCTTGCCATTCTTAAGGCGGTGGTAGCCATAGTGATAAGCTGGCCTACAGCCAAAAGTACTCTAAAAAGATATCACCTTGTCTGAGTGGTTCCAGGCTTCCAAAATAAAAGTCCATAGCAAAAGCCCAAGGAGATAAAAACAAAAAAACAAAACAAAACAAAAAAAACAAAAAGGCACAAAAACCTCTACCACTAAAGACACTGAACCAAACAACCAACAGCTCCTGTAAGAAATGAGTGATCTCCAGGGCAAGGGGTGCCCCCAAAGTGACCCACTCAAAGGAAAAAGGGAAAGGAGGCACGGCTATAGGGGTCTGAGACAGAAGTAGGTATACCATTCCCTGGAGGGATTTTAAACCCTCTTTTACTCCTTGGATAAAGCAGAGATGTACCCAAACATTAAATAACAAAGTCTCAGCCCGGTGCGGTGGCTCACGCCTATAATCCTAGCACTCTGGGAGGCCAAGGCGGGCAGATTGAGCTCAGGGGTTCGAGACCAGCCTGAGCAAGAGCGAGACCCTGTCTCTACTAAAAATATAAAGAAATTAGCTGGACAACTAAAAATATACAGAAAAAATTAGCCGGGCATGGTGGCGTGTGCCTGTAGTCCCGGCTACTCGGGAGGCTGAGGCAGAAGGATCAATTGAGCCCAGGAGTTTGAGGTTGCTGTGAGCTAGGCTGACGCCACAGCACTCTAATCCAGGCAACAGAGTGAGACTGTCTCAAAAAATAAAAAAAAAAACATGAAAAATAACAAAGTCTCCCCTGATGATGCAGTTTCAGAGGAGGTCTACAGATTGTGGCTCAGAGAATTAGTATCAGCAGCTAAAGAAGATCACATAAAGTTCTAATTGAGGCCAAAATTCCACCCCCCTCCCACAAAAGCAGAAGGATCTTCTCCCTGACATACAGTTCTTTAGGGTAGACAGGTGGGGGTGGAGTAAGGGGAAGCAGAAGTATTTACTGAACACCACTTAGTGACGGCTACTTCATAGACAGGGCTGTCAGTGAAAAATAAATGAGAAATAGATGAACGCATACACAGATGGGTAGCTGATGCTCAGCAAGGCTAATCAACTTGTCCAACAACTACAGAATGGCAAGGTCAAGAGTCAAACCCAGGCCAGGCACAGTGGTTCACGCCTGTAACATTAGGTGTGAGGATTGTTTGAGGCCAGGAGTTCAAAACCAGACTGGGCAATACAGCGAGATCCCATTTTTAAAAAAATAAAAATTAGCTGAGTGTGGTAACGCACATCGGTAGTCCCAGCTACTCGGGAGGCTGAGACAGGAGGATCCCTTGAGCCCAGGAATTTGAGGTTACAGTGAGTTTTAATCAGGCTACTGAATTCTAGCCAGGCAACAGAGTGAGACCCTATCTGGAAAAAAAAAACAAAACAAAAAAACAGTCAAACACAGGTCTGCCTGAATCAAAGACTCTTTTCTCCTACCTCAAGGCTGCCTTTGTGGGTCATCTATGAGACCCACTCTGCTCCACACCCCTTCACCACCACCTTCCTAAACCAGAATAGAGAACATAGCTCCTGGAAAGCCCTCTGGGAAAGAAAAGCCAGTATTCCTTGAGCACAGCCCACTACAACTGGTATGTACAAAACAGATGCATTACCACTAGGTATAAAGCACAGTTTGCTATAGGGAGTGGAGTTCATCAATTGCAGCTATGGGATGTGGCTGGGTTTTATGAAAATCCCAAATGAGCCCACAGGGATGAAGTCTCTGTTTCTCTTAGAACCCACTGCTGCTGGGCACCACGATGGTAATCCTGCAGGCCAGAGCACCTTAAATCAAAGGATAGTGTGATGGAGCACACCATCAGAAAGATAGTACCTGCAGGCAGACAATCCTAGCTGAAGTCTCCATAGCTCTTCTGGCTATGCAGAGAAGGCAGCAACTCCATACCTGAATCATCCACACGTATGTCCCATAAGGTTAAGCACTCATTCATTGTGCTATAGTTCAAGGTTAATCCTTCCCCCTGCACTCATTTCAGGATCTGCCTCTTATCAAAAGCTATGCCAGCCAATTATTATAATGATAACTATTATGCTATTATAATAACATTATTGCACTTTTTCCCTGCACTTGACATCTGTTGGCTGATAGGTTTAACTGGTACATAAGCAATAATTATGCAGTGCTCTCTCCTTTCCAACCAAGCCTCTAGTCTAGTGCGACTCTTAACGCTAAATCCAACTGCAGCAAATGCCCAGCCTCAGCAGCAGCAGGAAACATGGCTCATCTGGACTCACCCACCAGGCCTCCAGTGGTCACGGTGCCAGAAACTGAGGCTCAACTAGGTCCCTAATTGTCAACACACTCCCCCAGCCTCCCAGGAGGGTGATGGAATTTAGGGGAAAGACCACCCAGCAAGCATTTTGTTGTTGAAAACCCCACCAGGGCTGGAGGAGTCATACACAGTAACACTCAGTATTGCAGAAGGACAAGCAGTACCAAATCGCAATGTCACACACCACGGCAAGAGGAGGAGGAGAGAAAAATGCATTTCTCCACTGGGACTTCTCAAATAAATGGTTCCCAGAGAGCCATTCTGCCTGCTTGCCCACACGTACTTCTTGGCAACTGCTGGCAAAACTGGCAAAAAGGAGAGCAGGAGGGAGCAGGGGCTACCTCCAGCTCCTATTTTACAGCTGAGAAATCATCATCCTAGCTGCTAGGTCTTCTTTATGCAGGGCCCACTAGGGCACAGGATGGAGTCTGGAGGCTAAAGCAGAGAAGTCAGTGTCAGTCAAAGCCTCTGAATCTACCTGTCACATTATTAATGACAAAGAAGAAAGATGTGAGATTCTATGATTGCAGAATATCAATATGCCTGAATTACACATTAGCCCTATTAAAGGCAACCCAGAGTGAGGCTATATAAAACACACACATGATAAAACAAACCCTGCCAGGAAACCAGGGCTGGCCTGCTTTGTTCTCTACCCTGTAATACACAGGGCTTTTTTTTGTTTAAGGCGGGGAGAGGGGCGGAAGGTTATTTGAATCTAAATTACCAGAACACTATAATCTGTGTGCAAGGAGAAAAGGAACATTCAGGAGTGCCAAGCGCAGGCTCCTGGGACATGTGTGGCTGAGGCAGTAGTAGCCTGTGGGGCTTTCTCCTTTGGCCTCGGCACACTGCTCTCATCGCTTGGGAGCAGGCAAGCCAGCAGGCAAGGACCATGTAGCACAAAGAGACACTGTTCCCTAGGTCTAAGGAGAAGATTGCCCTCTCAGAGGAAATTAACATGAAGCAACAGAGAATGAACAGAACCAGATATCCACAGAAGTAACCTGTCTAAGGAGGGGTTTGGAGAGGTGCTACTGAAGACAGGGACCACATCTGTCTCATTCACCCCTATATTCCCATGACAAAGCAGGTCCTGGTGCAGACTGAGTACTCAGCAAATAATTGTGGATTGAATGGTGATCAGAAAGAACCCTCAGGTTGGAACTGACTGATGGGAGCTAGAATCAGTTAACAGTTGTTTTCACTATAACCTGTGGTAACAGAAGGACCATGGTATACAAAAACATGAATATATAAAAGAGAATCAAGAGAATAAAAATGAGTCTATCCCCAGTACTTCTATGCTAAGAGACTGACAAGTATATTCTGGTCATATTACAGATATAGCCCTAAAAGGACAATGTGGGGAGGACAGAAGAGGAGAGGAAAGGAGAGAGCGGCACAAGTGGGACAAAACATTTATTGAGTGCTTACTACGTATGTATCTGAAAACCCCAGGGGGGTTTACAGATGAGGAAACAGTAGACAGGTTAAATAACTCCTCTGAAGTCTCACAACTAGCACATGATTTAAATCTGGGTGTATCTGACGCTATGACCCAAAAGCTTTCCACCATACTTTGCCTTGGTTTCCTCCAGAAGGAACTGGCTTCCCAGCTAACCTTTCCTATAGAGGAGAGAATGCTCTTACACATCCACACAAATCAAATTGGTAGTCATGTTTCTTGGAGTTAATTAGCTAAGTGGAACTGCGGCTTGATGGTCTCCTATGAATTTCATGTGCCTGAGACAGACCCCTGGAACTTAAACCAAGATAAACTAGCTCAAGTCCCAGGCCTGCAAAGCTGCCTACCAGTGAGGCCCTGACAAAATCATCAGCTGGTACCTCTTTCTAGGACGACTCTCTTTGGCACCACATAGGTCAGGTCCGGGTAAGGAAAGAACCTGAGCATGACCTCTACATGCCCCTAACAAGTTCTCAGTGATTACCAAGGAGCCTCCCCCACCCTGAGCTGTGTGAGCAATGCATAAAATTCTCTCTGAAGGCTTTAAATTCTGATTTAAGTAGAAATAGCAGAGGTAAAAAGCCAAGGATTTCTGCTTCATACTTAGAAGCAAATGAGCCTTCCCTCCATAGAGCTCACTGCCTCCCTGGAGCTTCCAGAGACCTTCCACACCCATGACGTCAGGAGCAGCAGAGTAGAAAGGGCAAGGTGATTTTCAATGTTGTATTCAGAAGAGACCAGAGGTGAGGATCAGCCAGTGCTCCTGATGGAGGTGAATAAACTGGACAAACTCAGGGGAAGCTAAATAGTACTAAAACACACGCTGAAGGTTGTTTATTTCGCCTCCTGTATGAGGGCTTTCATCAGTTAAAATGGTTTCTTTTCAAAGCGTGGGGAAGCTGATGATTTACCCAGGTGCACAACAGCTGCTGGGAAGACCTGTGGGAAGGGGCCACCCGGCAAAGGCAGGCTGTGTATGGTAAAGAGGGTCTCCAAGGAATGCCCTACATGCCAAGCCATATGTTGTCAGGATATTAATCCAAACCCATCTTGCCCACTTTACAATGTTTACTTTCTCTGGGATGTGGAGCATTAAATTATATCGAAGGACTACACGAGTCCTTCCAATTCTATTCCACATTTACTTCTTTGCTAAAAAGATTTGTAACCTGGAAACAAAGCCCTCTGCCTAATAGCAGCAATAATTCTCAGCAAAGAACAGGCAAACAGGCTGTCAATTCAAACTCTCCTAGAAGGTATTGCCTCACTGGAGCTTTAGTTTACTCCATCCAGAAAATGGAGAAACCTACTACTGACCCCTTTATTCCAGGGAAGACAGGCCTATGTAACCGAGTGTCCTTAAGAGGGGCAGGCTCAAACCAAAAGAGGAAAGAGGGATCACCACAGTTCCACTCCTGCCCCAAATGAAAAGGCTCTGGAAATGGGTAAGAGAATTCCAAAAAGGATGTCACTGACACAAGAACTAAGAGCCAAAGTGCATGAACATGAGGTAGGCTACCTGCATTACTCATAGCTCTTCCCTGACTAGCTGCATGGCCCTAAATAAGTCCTTTAGACTCTCCTAACCTCAGTAGTTTTTGCCACCATAAAATGAAGACATTGTAAGGATCAGATAAAATAGTATTAACATATTATATTTGAAAGCCCTTTGAAAACAGTAAAGAGTAAAATTTGAAAACAGTAAAATGTTGAGTATACTTTAGGCCTGATTGTTATTCCAAAGACCCCTGGGTGAGAAACCCTAAGCCACTTCTAGGAAATACAGAGAGGCAAAACCGTCACCTCTGAGAGCCAGTCTATAGTTACTGGGCCCAGGTATTTGCAGAGAAACTCACACTACAGGAGTAAAGACAGTGAAATTTGAAGAGGAAACTACACATGAGTGTGCTCAGGTACATTAAAAAATAATAATACAGCAGGTCCCCAAATAACGTTTCGTGTCATTCAACATCATTTCCTTATAATGTGGATGAGAGAAAAAAAAAAAATCAATTCCCAGCTAGGGCCACTGCCTCTGCAGTTTGATCATTCTCCCCATGTCTCCATGGGTTTTCTCTGGGTACTCTGGTTTCCTCCCACATCCCAAAGCCATGCATGTTACGTTAATCAGCATTTCTAAAAGGTCCTAGTGTATGGGTGTGGATCCTATGATGGAATCCTATACAAGGTCAGTTCCTGCCTCACGCCCTGAGCTGCAGAGACAAGGCTGGGCAAACGGGCAAAAATTATAGAAGCCCTTGGATCACCATCTTTCAAGTGACAAAAGTTGCTTTTCATAGCCCAGTGAAATCAGAACATAAGGCAGGATAAAGTCCAGACCACAGATGATGTTCTACCGGACCGAGCCCAAGAGACTAAGTCACTAGCCATAGAAAATTATAGGATAATCCTAACCAAAGCTAGGCTTTCAATAAAATGCCCTCAAAAGTTTTCCGGTTATATCCTCTCCTCCCTTTATTCTTCCTCAAGGAACTTAACCGTGCGAAACTCCAGCCTCTATCTAAAGGTCACACAAATGTGGGTGATGGTGCAGGATACAATTAAAGTGGTAGGACAGGGATGCGCTGCCATAGGCTTGGAACACCAAGACAACTTGATACATTTGGAATTTATTCAGCAGCCACAAACGGGTAAGCTATATAAGTCAAACCTGGACCACAAATGTGCTTTCGTAGTCCCTGGGGTTTCACATAAAAATCTGACTATCTGGCATCTCATAATATGAAATGATGAAGCCACTAGAGTCACATTCACTCATGACGATGACAGACTGATAGCAGCTGCCCCTCATGCACATGAGCACTCCAGTTTCACACAGGCCCACAATTCCCTGTTGCCTACCTGGCCCTGAAAACATATGAGTTGGTGACCCCCAGCCAGTGAGTGACAAAGGAGGCTAAACAACTGGCCGGTACATCAGTTGACCAAATAAGACTTTTAAATTCACAAGCATTTACTAAACACCCTCTACGGGGTGTTCCTGCCAGGAACT
Source organism: Indri indri (assembly GCA_004363605.1). NCBI lineage: Eukaryota > Metazoa > Chordata > Mammalia > Primates > Indriidae > Indri > Indri indri. The sequence goes on along the minus strand of RJWJ010005185.1, from coordinate 24,799 downwards.
GTGCTGGGAGCTGGGTACACAAAAAGGAATGAGGGCAGTCTCTGCCCTCCAAGACTTTTTAACCCAGTTGGGTACATAAGGCTCACTCTAAGGAACAGAACTCCTTCAAGTACAAAGGGCTCTGGGAGTGGAGCATGCTGAACTCCCATGGCTGGGAATCAGGGAAGAAGTAGGATTTCAAGAGGATTGTTATCATTTCTCAGGTTTTCATGTATTCATCCATTCAACAACCATTTACGGTATCCATGCTACACTGAGCATCATGTTAATACTAAGAAACACATAATAAAGCATAGCCCATGGCCTTGAGAAGTTCATATAAAAGAAAAACAACTAGCCAAAATAAAGTATGCTCAATTCTATACTTAAGGTGTTGCTATGGGGACACAGATGAGGATGTATCAGGTAAGGCTCACTGAAGAAGGTAGCTCTGCAACATAAAGTAGGGAACTAAGGAGAGAGTACTCTGCACAAAAGAACTGGCAAAAACACAAACATGAGGCATGCTCAGAGGACCACACAGACTGACTGGTTTATCAGGGGTAAGGGGTAAGAGTACATGTGGGTGATGGTACAGGATACAATTAAAGTGGTAGGACAGGGATGCGCTGCCATAGGCTTGGAACACCAAGACAACTTGATACATTTGGAATTTATTCAGCAGCCAGTGGGTACCATTAAAGGCTTCCAAGCATAAGTGTTCTGATTCGCACTGCATATAGGAAGACCCAAAGTGGCGGTGGTATATAATGTCTTGGAGGAAGCTAAAGCTAAATAGGAGGAGGCTTCTGTAATAATCCAGGAGCACAGCAATAGGAAACCAGGGAAGCAATCAGACTATGTAAGAAAGATACTGAAGAGGCTTGCCAAACGATATTTCCATGAAAACACTCTAATTCCTATTATTTTTACCAATTCAGATTGGCCCTCCCCCCAAATAGTAAGTTTTTACCTTGTTTCATTCAGAGAAGTAAGGCATAGGCCATAGTTATAGTGCTCAGATTTTTTTTAAAACTCAGCTTGAGATCAAAATAATGAGAGTGGCTTCAGGGTCTCTTCCCCTACTCCTATTGCTACATTGAACGGGTTGTAAATCTCAAAGGGAAAAAGTCAACTTGAGCACAAAATCCAGGTCAGTGTATCTGTCTGTGACTCCCTGACCTTGTACAAGGCCCAGAAATGGGCATAAAAATAAGAAGAAAGCCGGGACAAAAGTAAAAGTTCCCTTAATGAGCTAATTGCTTCATGTCTGGCTGAAGAGTAGAAAGCAAGAGACAACGAGAACACACCGAGGAACTCAGGCAGGCTCTTGACCAGCTAGCCCTACTCCAGTAAAATCCCCATGTCACACACTGCCCAGGACAGGCCCTGCTGGCTCAGGCACCTGCTTAGAGAAAATCTGAAAAGGTGAGAACTGAGCCAAGTAAGTAAAGAAATGGCAGAGAAGCTGCAAGTTTCCTTGCTATTCGCAACTTTTAGTTACTCAGCATGAACTAGTTGTAACTGTTCATGTGAATAATAAGCCATCCAACAAAGAAGACAGACAACGATGTGACAGTTAAAATAAAACTTGCTTGGCTGCCATAACCTATCCTCAACCAAGTCTTGGGCCAGGAACTAGAAACTATTGTCACTGTTGATGATAATGATGATAATATAGAGCATTTACATTGTGCCAGAGGAAGCACTTACCATACATATTCTCTCAACTCTTAAGACAACTACAAAAACAGGGATTACTATTTCACTCTACAGATCATGAAACTAAGGCTTAGAGAAAATAAGTAACTCACTTACAATCTGACAGCTAGTAAGTAGAGAGCAGAACATAAACCCAAGTGAGTCTGACTCCAAAGTGTTTTCAAACCACTCTGACATACATTCATTCCTTCTCTTTTTCTTTTAGAGATGTATTAAAGATTTTCTTGGGTAACTAGATAAGGTCTATTGGTACATCCAGCCCCATTCTGTACATACAGAAAATACAGTAGTCTGGCCTGAGCACTATTTACTTGTTTCTAATACAGGGGAAGATTTTCAAATCTATTTCCTCTGAGGTAAGAACAAAAGGAAACACACTTCAACACGAGTAGGAGGAAAAAATAGCATGACAGCCAAAACTCTCACCAGTGAGGTTATAAGATAGTGTACAAGGTAGTAAATGAAGGCAGGCTCTTCTCCTTCCCTGGAGATTTTTAACTGCAAAAGCTTCTTGCATCTTTACAATGGTTTAAACAATTCTAACAACTTCTATGGCCACCCTATGTGAGCCCCTTGTCTTGTGTCCCAGCTCTAATTAACATTAGAGTCCCACTATTATGTGGGTGGCCTAAAAAAGGTATGTGACCCACTTCACTTTTCTGGGGTTCAGTTTTATCAGTAAAATAAGAACCCACTGAATGCAAAATTGAGGCATTGGGTAGTGACAGAACTGCAAGGGTATCCCCTGACTCTTCACTCACCGAAGAAACCATGAACAGCCAGCTCTGATGTTTGCAAGGAAATAAAGACCTCCAGAATGATCTCTTCCAGCCCAAAACACCATTATTTCAGACTTTAGCAGCTAGGCCCAAGGATGAAGACTTTACTTCAAGAATACAATCAAGGCCGGGCGCGGTGGCTTATGCCTGTAATCCTAGCACTCTGGGAGGCCGAGGTGGGAGGATTGCTTGAGGTCAGGAGTTCGAGACCAGCCTGAGCAAGAGTAAGACCCTATGTCTACTAAAAATAGAAAGAAATTAGCCAAAACAACTAAAAATAGAAAAAATTAGCCAGGCACGGTGGCGCATGCCTATAGTCCCAGCTACCCGGGAGGCTGAGGCAGGAGGATCACTTGAGCCCAGGAGTTTGAGGTTGCTGTGAGCTAGGCTGACGCCACAGCACTCTAGCCCAGGAAAGAGAGTGAGACTCTGTCTCAAAAAAAAAAAAAAAAAAAAAAAAGAGAATACAGTCAAACTCAACTCCTCATGTGAGACTGGGGGCTAGGGGAGCACAAAGTCCACTCTAAACACCTTGCTAAGGAGCTTGCCCCTTACACTTCCAATACCTACTACCCATTGCACTCAAAGCAGGCAATCAATCTTGTCTGTATTGACTGTCCTCCTTTATGTTACTTCCACTGAACTGAAAAGCCTGCTAGTTTTGCAGAATTTAGTCAGGTGGCTACTTCCCCCTTGGGAATCCTCAGAAATTAAAGGCATTTAAGCATGAGGCTATCCCCAGAAGTAAAGAAATGTCCATTTAAAGTCTACTAGCTGGGCACTGTGGCTCACACCTGAAATTCTAGCACTTTGGGAGGCCGAGGCAGCAAGATCACCTGAAGCCAGGAGTTCAAGACCAGCCTGAGCAACAAAGCAAGACCTTGTATCTACAAAAACTACAAAAATTAGCTGGGCACGGTAGAATGTGCCTGTAGTCCCAACTACTCAGGAGGCTGAGGCAGGAGGATCATTTGAGCCCAGGAGTTTTTTGTTTTGTTTTGAGACAGGGTCTTGCTCTGACACCCAGGCTAGAGTGCAATGGTTTCATCATAGCTCTCTGCAACCTCAAACTCCTGGGCTCAAGCAACTTTGCAGTTGCAATGAGCTACAATGATGCCACTGCACTCTAGCTTGGGCAACGGAATGAGACCCTCAAAAAAAAAAGGGGGGGGGGAATATGAACAAGCAACACAGTAGTATCATTCTTACTAGCACTTATGTTCATAAACATCTAATGATTAAGAAGTTTACCAGGTATGTGGTGTTATGATATATACATACATATGTTTTCCTCCATGGTTCCTGGCTCTTAACTCCCGTAGCCCTTGTTACAGTCTTTTGTTACAATGTCGGGTGTGTTAGGGCTCAGGAGGTCTCAGGAAACATTCTCTCTGGCTTCCTCATCCTTTCTGACTATGGGTCATATGACCCTCATTGCAGAAGGGTCCCAGACCATAGTCTGAATGCTAATTACTTTTCTCATGGTTGTCCACAAAAACCCAAGAGGACTGGGTTCAGAGAGCTTCTAGACAGCTGAACCCTTGGAGTTTTCCTAGAGGATGGTGCACCCAGGGAGGGAGGCATGGAAGCTCCATGCCTCTCCCCCCCATACCTCACCCTACGCATCCCTTTGTATCCTTTATAATACACCAACAAACATGTTTCCCTTAGTTCTGTGAGCCACTCCAGCAAATTAATAGAACCCAAAGAGGGGGTTGTGGAAACCCCAACTTGAAGCTGGTCAGTAAGAAGTTCTGGAGGCCCAGACTTGCATCTGGTATCCAAAGAGGAGGGTGCAGTTTTGGGGAACTGAGCCCCTACCCTGTGGGATCTGACATCTCCAGGTAGATAGTGTCTGAATTGAATTAGAGAATACCCAGCTGGTGTCTGCTGCTTCGTGGGTGTGGAAAAACTCCTACATTTGGTCACAGAAGTGTTGGTAATTGCTGTGGTTTGGAGTTCAGATCAGATGAGATGTTCCTCTGCTTTTACTAGTTTGGTGATTGAGGCACTGAAAAAGCTGTGGTAAATAGCTGTGTCTTCTAGATAGAAAACAAACCTTGATGACTATGTTGAAAAAAGAATTTGGATAAGACCATGCATTTTCAACAGATGCAGTATCACCATGAAGGGAGTGAAAATTGATTCTTGGCAGAAAAAAATCTTGGATATTACAATGGCTTGTGGTCATCCAAAGGGCACAGTACATAAACAGATACATGGTATATCTGTGGTATTAAAATTCCATAGGGGGCCAGTTGTGGTGGCTCACACCTGTAATCCTAGCACTTTGAGAGGCCAAGGTGGCAGGATTGCTCGAGGCCAGGAGTTTGAGACCAACCTGAGCAAGAGCGAGACCCCATCTCTACAAAAAAGTTTTAAAAAAAATTAGCCAGGTGTGGTGGTGTGCACCTGTACTCCTAGCTACTTAGGAGGCTGAGGTAAGAGAATTGCCTGAGCCCAGGAGTTTGAGGTTGCTGTGAGCTATGATGATACCACTGTGCTCTATCCAGGGCGATGGAGCGAGACCCTCTCTCAAGAAAAAAAAAAAAAAAAGAAAAAATTCCATGGAAGAGTGGACACTTAGGGGAAAAATGTCTTAACACGTGATAATGAACAAAAGGTTGAAAAATACTTAATTAGATGAACCCAAAGGGTTGCTCCTTAGATGAACTCTAAGGACAGCATGTTCATTAATTTGCATAATGGTCACGGGTAGGATGACCAATTTGTCCTGGTTTGCTCTGGACTTTCCCAGTTTTGGCACAGAAAGTCCCATATCTGGGAAATCCTTCTGTCCTGGGCAAACTAGGATGGTTATTCACCCTTCTCATGGGAGAGATCAATAAAGACATTCCCATTTCACAAATGAAGTGACACAAAGAAACATGGTGGTTGTCACGAAGGATTTACGGCACTTCAGTAGCATTCCTGAGGCAAGACCGGCATTTTCCATTTGCCCAGCCCTATTTTCAGAGAGAGGTCTCTGCCTTTGACCTCCTAGGATGTTACTTATGTATTGACTCTGCCAAGAGCAGTACCAAAGCCAAGAGCAGTATTAGAAGGATGAGGGCAGATATGACCAGCCAGCACCACCACACCCTTGTTTGGTAGCTACCTGCAGAATTTGAAGGAATTCCAAGTCTGGGCTGAACATAGTTTTCTGTTGCTACCAGATTCTGTCTCCAGGGCAGAAATGTGCACAAGTGAGAATGCCAGGTGTGAACTCCTCACAAGTCAGGAAAATTCTATGAGGTTCTCCACGTGTGTCTGAGCAGCTTGAATATTTTATAAGGTTTTTGTCCCAAAGATAAACACAGTTACTGCTGATGCTAGGAATCAGGGTTTACTCAAAGCCTCACCTGAATAGCAACAGGCTATTCTCCTCCTCCCCTACTTAGCAGTGAAATCCTTGGTGAAAGTAAATTAAGAAAAGGGTGGGATATTCCCTCTTTAGATCACATATAATTAAAATACAAAGCTCTGCTGTAGAAGACTACGGCTTGCAGTTTAAGGCCGACTCAGAGAAGGATAAAGTATTCATCCTCTCTCAGAAAGAGAAAAGATTAGCTCCACAAGGACAGGTCTCCAAATTGACAGCAAATCCAGGAGTTATAGATGTCTGTGCTACAGAACGTGATCCAAGCACCAGCTGGAGCACCAGAGAAAAATCCCCAGGAATACACGACCAACAGGCTAGCATTGTAAGAATGTTCAGATTAGCTATCCTGAAAAGCTTACTCCAAGAGACTGGCAGACAGCCTCTGCAGCAGAACTTTACTCAAGAAAGGACAGAAAATAAATGAAAAAAAAAAAAAAAAGACAGGAGGCAGGATGAGCAGGTCTGAGTATGAATCCACAAACATACGAAACAGAGAATTGGAAGGCATCCACCTATTTGGAAAAAGGTACAACTTCCTTTTAGAGATTGTCATGTTGTTTTGAATATTCTCATTAACAACAAGTCTTAGCTGGGCACAGTGGCTCAAGCCTATAATTCCAGCACCTTGGGAGGCTGAGGCAGGAGAATCACTTGAGGCCAGGAGTTTGAGACCAGCCCAGGCAACATAACAAGACCTCATCTCTACAAAAAAATTTTATAAATTAGCTGGGTGTGATGGTGCACATATATAGTCCTAGCTACCTGAGAGACTGAGGCGGGAGGATCACTTGAGCCTAGGAGTTCAGGCTACAGTGAGCCATGACTGCGCCACTACAATCCAACCTAGGTGACAGAGCAAGACCCTTTAAAAAAAAAAATTGAAAATCTTTGTCACTCCATAAATTAATATAACTATATTAGAGACAGATATGGTCTCAAGAGTTTTGCAGGGCTCTGCCCTGAAAGAATATGTGAACACATTAGTTTGCATATCAAAAGCTGCTCGACCTCAGGAGGGCATCTCAAAAGGTCAGTAGCAGCTGCTTTCCAAGGTGACTGCTGTGGTCTCAACCCTGTGGTTCTCACCTGCTTTGAAGGACAAAGCAAGGTCTACATGGAACCACAGGATGAGAGCTGATCAAAGAGACAGATACCTGTGACTAAAAACAATTAGCCCAAGGGACAGTTCCTGCTTGACTTCTGATGACCTGTCTCTAATAGCAATAACTATATAAAGAAATATGGAGCCACTATATCTCTGTTTAACCCTTCTGTTTAGTAATAGCTTTATCTTAGAACTTGAAGCTTGTCCTTGAAAGACTTTGTAACCAGAGTTAGTTAGGGGATCTACAGAAGCCTTTTAACTTAAAACAAACTACCTGTTATTATGTAAATCTGTTACCCCTGGCAGCTGATCTCTGTACCTATAAATGCTCATGTGAAACTTTATTCTGGGCCCTATGATTCACAGGGATATTGTAGGGACCCTTGAGTACCCCCGCTTTTTGTCTTTTATCTTTATAAATCTATAAAACTGTATTTTCGTTTCTGTGTATTCTTTTATTTCAATTATTCTGCGTTTTCTATTATTTTCCTATCCTTTGCAATGACCCCTACCTAAAAGACCCGATTTTTTGCAGGGAGCATAGCTAAACTCCCCACAAATCCTCATTCTCTGAGGGTGAAAACAAACATTTATTGCATTCCTATGTCCCAAGAACTTTCATGTGTATTACCTCATGTATCCACCCTTCAAAGTAAGTATTAGTCCCACTCTTATGTAGCCCAAGAGGTGAAGTAACTTGTCCAAGGTCATATGGCTAATAAGTGGTAGACTCAGAATCAAAACTCATGTTCACTATACTCCAAAAATCCATTATGTCCACTTCAATAGAATTGTTAACTCATCCAAAGAGGAGTCAGGTAACAAGGTTACTTAACCATGCCAGATGGAATTAAACAAACAAACAAAAAAAAGGATGGTATTATTTATTAATGACACTGATCTCTCACATGGTTCAAAAATGTCTCTGAGCCTGAGCAAGAGCAAGACACCACCTTTACGAAAAAGTGGAAAAATTAGCCAAGTGCAGTGGGCATCCCTGTAGTCCCAGCTACTCAAGAGGCTGAGGCAGGGGGATCACTTGAGCCCCAGGAGTTTGAGGTTGCAGTGAGCTATGATCACACCACTGTACTCTAGCCAGAGTGACAGAGCAAAACCCTGTCTCAAAAAAAAAAAAAGTCTCTGAAAACAATTCCAGATTTTCAAAAATGATTAGAATAATGGCCATATCACTTAGATGAAGCCACCCTCAACACCCACGACCCACACCAGTCTAAAGAAGAACATTCATTGGAGGATTAAGTGTTGACATGTTTGTTATTTTAAAATCCATTGTTACTTTCCATTTTCCCTTTATCAGCCTTTTTTCCTACCAAAGAAACACAACAGGTCTCAAAGTTGGCCTCTGTAGAGAAGTAAATAATAGCTGGTCTTCAGAAAACAGCAAGGAAGGGGAAGAAAGCTGGAATCAAAGTACCAGGCAACTTTTTGTTACTGGGCTGCCACAACCCAACTGAAATACTCCACGTTTCTATCATCTGTAAAATGAGAGCAGTAAGTCTTGTCTATTGCCAATTTCACCAGAACAGCACACGTATTATTAATTAGCAGATTAAATTCACTAAACATCTGAAAGGTTAAAATAAATCTCTTGTGGCAACACCATGTTAAAAATCCAAAGGCTATGTTCTTCACTGAACCCACAGACCAAGTTCTGACACATGTTATACAAATCCCAATATCATTACCCCCTTGCTTCCATCAAAATCTTATCCCACTGCCGGGCGTGGTGGCTCATGCCTGCAATCCTAGCACTCTGGGAGGCCGAGGCGGGCTGATACTTTGAGCTCAGGAGTTTGAGACCAGCCTGAGCAAGAGCGAGACCCTGTCTCTACCAAAAATAGAAAGAAATTAGCAGGAACTAATAATACATACAGAAAAAATTAGCTGGGCATGGTGGCGCATGCATGTAGTCCCAGCTACTCAGGAGGCTGAGGTAGTAGGATTCCTTGAGCCCAGGAGTTTGAGGTTGCTGTGAGCTAGGCTGACGCCACGGCACTCTAGCCTGGGCAACAGAGTGAAACTCTGTCTCAAAAAAAAAAAAAAAGAAAAAAAAATCGTATCCTATCCCCAAATCTGGCTACACTTTTATCAGAAAAGAAAAAAACTTTTCTGGGTGGGGTCAAAGCTAAAAATACAGGTACGTACCCCCGTCTTTCATTCCTGGTGGTCTAGTGGTTAGGAAAAAACAAAAAACCCATCTTTCAAACAAACACTACGTGTATAAACATATACAGGTTCTTAGGAAATATGGAGAATTCCTTCTCTGCCTATGAAGTCTAATCTAACAGCCAGCCCTCCACCTCTCACCCCACCCCCATCCCTCAAAGCAGTTTGCGGTTTTGTTTGTGTTTATTAAGGTGGGAAAGACAACTGGCCTTTAATCAAAACCAGACATTTTAAAACATTAGAAAACTGATCTTACATATGGGTAGTGAACATAAATTTTTAAAGGTACCATTCCAAAGGAAGCCCCCATCGGCCTCTCAGGTGTTGGGCATTTCCTGATTCCTAACCTTTCCTACCTGGAGCCCCATTCCAGAGGCTCGTATCTCAAGTCATTCCCTCCTGCCTTCTGAAACGGATAATCAAAGCCAGAATTCTAGGACCATCTAAGTGAGAACCACGTGGGGTGGGGATTGCAGTTGCCCAGGCACCACCTTAGGTGAAATCCCTGAAGGTGGACTCTAAGAATTATGCACAAACTCCCTAGGTGATCTGAGACACACCCAAGTCTGTAACCTCACTTTAAAGGCAAGTTTTCCATCTGCCAGGACAAAGGCAAAACATGCGAAGAGAGAGTGGATAATACGAAGGGAGTAGGGCACAATTCCATATGGTAAAGAGACGCAGGGGTCTCGCAGATCAACACCTAATCCACCCCTTCTTTGGATAGATAACGTAAACTGTGGCCGGGGAAAAGGGGACAGAACCAAAACATTTGCTGAGCCAAAGCCAGTCTCGACTCCTCATCTACTACCGATGGAGCAGTTACTACTGGAGAGTGGGAAAGTGAGCGGGAAAGGAGCGGAAGGCGGGCCTTGGGCTGAGAGCCCCGAGCCCGTTTGGATGTCCGTCTTTGGAAATACCAGGGCGGGGATATGTGGGAACCCCAGAACATTGCTGGGAAGGCGCCGCGGGCGCGAGGAGGCCCAGGCAGCGCCGTGAGCCCCCCGCCCACCTCCAGGGCCGGGCGGCCCTCACCGCCCCTACCTTCGGCTTCCCGCAGCCGAGGGGAAGACACAATCCCCACAATTCCAGGCGGCCGCAGCAGCAACCAGCTCCCCTTGCGCAAACGCGGTAGCGACCGTCTGAAGCCGTGAGCGCGCGGCTATTACGTCGTTCGCCGCCTCGCCCAATTGCCGCCGGCCAGACCAGCGGGCGGCCGCGCCGCTCCCGTCCTGCTCTGCGAGTTGTGAGCCCCGCCTCTCTACGGCTTCCGTTAAGTCCCGTCCGCTAGCGTCTCCCTCCGCAGGCCGCTTGCATTTTTCTTTCCCCGTGTCCCTCCGCCGGAGTGAGAAAAGTCTAGAAGGATGCCTTTAGGCCTGGTTTTGCTTGCGAGCAGGAACTTCTGAAGCTTCTTCTCTGATTTCCCAAAAGCCTACTTTTTTCCTAGCGGAAGAATCCCCAGAAAGAAACCAGAGAAGGTGGGGGTGGGGGTAAAAATAAATTAAGCCGTTATGACTCAGTTTGGGACACAAGCCGAGAGTCTCAAGCAATAAATCGACTTTTGAAAATTCATGCAAAATAGGACATCTGTAAGTCACCCATTTTATTTACTTATGTATTGTGTAAATTTTTGACAATTATTTTAAAAATAAAGTGGTCACCTGCAGTTCTAATTCTGCTCCACCCACTATCAATTTTTTATGTGCCAGGTGTTGCATATACATTTTATTTACTTATAATTTCCTGCGACAGGAGTGCTCATCCCCTTTTTATAAGTGGGGAAGCTGAGGCTCAAAGAGGTTAAAGGACTTATACGAGGTTATGCAGTCAAAGAAGAAGTAGAAGCTGGGAATTCAAGCTAGATTTGGGTGCTTCCGAAGTCCTGTTCTCTTTCCACTATACCACCGTGTTAGACGTTCCCCTTGCCTAGACATGCTTAACCTGACCAGTAAAGTGGGCACTACTCCCCTCAGAGCCCCCACGCAGTGATTCCTGGTCATTCATGAGTGGAGGAAAGGATAATCCAAACAAGCAGCGACCTCCCCAAATGGCAAGTTTTCACCTATAGCAAACAATCAACCTATCTCTGGAGTTCCTTTCCCTTTTCTATGTGTTATATGATCTTCTAGCAATCAATTTACCTTGTGATTATGTTCACTTCAAGGAGATGGGAAATTGACTTCGCAGACGCTGAACATACCTTGGTTAGTAGCCTAGGGAGAGAGAACAAGCCCCTGGGCAATAGCTGAGTGAATAGGGCCAGTTTATGAGAAGGGTCTAGATAAAACACTTCCCTGGGGACTGAGTGGGAAAGGGAACAGCTCATTTTTCCCTTGGGACACCCAGAAAACTAGTGAGTAGCTAAGCCCGGGAATAATTCTAGCTTGTGTCACTGACTAGTACCATAAGGACAGATAATAAATGTTCAGGCTGGGTGTGATGGTTCACACCTATAATTCTAGCACTGTGGGATGCCAAGGCAGGGGGGATTGCTTGAGCTCAGGAGTTTGAGGTTGCTGTGAGCTAGGCTGACGCCACTGCACTCTACCCAGGGTGACAGAGTGAGACTCTGTCTCAAAAAAATAAATAAATTTTCAACAAATATCTATTACATGAATGACAAATTACAGAATGAACATATAAATTATAATCTAGACTGGCACAAGTTATAAAAGAAAATATTAATAAAGTGCTACAAGAGTAAGAGCCTTAAAAATAGAATAAGCTCAAATCTTACAGTAGAATGAATAAATAAATGCATGGGCCAACAGAAGAGTCTAGCTGAACACTGAGCTGCCAGCACTTTCAAGGGCCTGTCTTCCTCCTTGTGACAGATCTAACCAGCTCAGGTATGTAGGAAGGGGATATTCTGTGTCCCCCAGTCTCCAAACCTTGAAAAATCCTGCAATGGTTTGAATGTCGATGTCCCCCCAAAATTCATCTGTTGGAACCTCATACCCATGTGATAGTATTAAGAGGTTGGGCCTTTTTGAAAGTAAATAATGGGATTCAGGTTGAAGGGAGCTTGCCCCTTCTGCTGTGGAAGGGCACATTGATCTCCCTTTCCACCACATGAGGCCATAGCAACAAAACACCATCTTTGAAGCAGAGCGCAAGCCCTCACCAGACTCCGAATCTGTTGGTGCCTTGATCTTGGACTTTCCAGTTTCTAGAACTGAGTAGTAAATTTCTGTTGTTTATAAATTATCCAGCCTAAGGTATTTTGTTATAGTACTTCCAACCAATTAAGACATACCCTTGTTAGAGTAGGAGACTAGGAGACAGGGCTGAGACTGGATAGAGGGGCTCGAAATTGGGTTCAGGTGTAAAAATAAACCTTAAAAGGGGCTGATAACCACAGGCAAGAACCAGCTTTAACCAGCTTGTCAGCCATCTCTGTCACCTTACATGAACATTGGCTAATTGCAATATCATGTACATTGTGGTTTTAAAATTTCTCTGCCCTTGAAATCACCATGAGAGTTTAGAAACAACCATATAAGGTATGAAAATGGGAGGGATCCCAATTCTAGGAATTACTACCGAAATTTTAAGTAAAAGCCAATCCCTTGGCCTTGATTATTCCTCCCCTCAATTACTAATAGTAAAACTACAAAAGATCTAAAACCGCTTCCTCCCAGTGCTGCTGCTCTCTTTCCTGAGAACATACTTTCACTTTGAATAAAAGCTACAGGTTGCTTGGCTTACATGGTGCATCCTGAAATTCTTCTCCCAATGAACACCAAGATCTTGGAAAAACCACCACTCAGAGGCTAGTAACACCTTGACTGAGAACAACCTTCTCAGGGGAACTAGCTCTGAATTCCAGCCTCTTGAGCTGCTGAAGCCAGTGTGCAGGGTTGGGCCTGAGCAGAGAGCTTCTATTTACATGGCCCCCAAGCAAGGACCGCTGTAAAGGTGAGAAGTTCGAAGTCTAGGGATCAGAGAGGGTGGTGGGATCATGGTAGTCTCCTCTCTTTGTTTCCCTGTACTACTCTTGGAATTGAGCAAAAATAAGTTTAAAATTTCTTTTTAAAATTGAGGTAAAATACATATATATAATTTACCATATTTAAGTGTGCAGTTCAATGGTAATAAATATATTTATATTCTTTGAGGTAAAATATACATATATAATTTACTGTCTTTACCGTTTTTTAGTGTATAGTTCAGTGGTAAGTACATTTATGTTCTTTTTTTTTTCTTTTTCCTGCCCTTCATCCCCACTCCCCTCTTCCTTTCCTGGTAAAATTTCGTTTTAAATAAATAAACAACAACCAAAAAACCCTCCCTCCTTTGCAGTTCTCTTGGAAAGTTTCTAGCTTTTCTCTCAGTCCCCAGAAGAGCAAAAGCCTGGCAGTGTAGAGAGCCTGAGGAATCACCTTCAACCTGTCCATAATTAATCAAGTCAAAGGAAACCATAGCACCCACCCTCAGAGCCCTGGCTAGGCAGAGATTTACAAAATCAATTTGGCCTTCCTCAACAAGCAGAATGTGTTGAGTAGATCATTGCTCCTCTGATCAGCCTTTCTCAATTAATCTCCCACAAGCCTGATACCCTGTTGCCTGAAAGCATTCCTGGCATCAGGAATTGGCTGCCTGCTCTCTCTGGATGGGCCTGGAGTGGGGATCTCTGTCTCGCCACTGTATTTCCTTCACTTCTCTCTGCCCACCCAGCTTTCGCCACGCACCTCAAATCCTGCTGCCTGCAATCTCTTCTGGACTCCAGACATTTTATTCACTGGAACATGAGCACCAAGCTACATGCCAGCCATTGGCTGTGGGGATACAACTGTGAAACAGTGCTGCTGAGTCTTACTCTCAAAGAGCTCAGGGTCAAATGAGAGACACAGAAATGTAAACAGATCATATCAAAACAGCCTGGCAAGTGCCATTTAGCAGAAATACTAACAAAGAGCTATAAGAATAAGCCAACTCAGTTTACACTGTTGTCTTTCCAGATCTCTTTTGTGAGAAAAGCTCTTTCACATCCATCATCTTTGCTCCAGACAACCCTGTGAGGTAGGTGGGCAGAATTTATCCCTATTTTACATTTCTACCAAAAAGCTCCATTGGAAGACAGTGCTTGAGAGGTCCCGAGAAGCAGTGCAAGAGCAGGAGTGTGAAGCCGGAGCTGTCAGCATTCCCAAAAAAGCTAAGTTGAGCTGCTGACATGGAAGAAGCAGGAAGCTAAGGGGCATTGTAGAGGAAACCAAGAGGAACTACTTGTCTTCTGAACTAGGTTCCTCCACTTTCTGGGCTACACTCAGATGGAGTGGGTTGCAGCAGCCAAGGTAGGGCAGAGGCCAGATGATTTCTACTGTGGCACCTGGGCACGCTGAGCCCGTGTCAGTAGCTTCCTTCATGGCAGTCAAGAATTCTAGGTCTCTCTATCCTGAAAGACTTCAAGGACCCCAGTAACTGTGCTTTGCTCTGTCTCTGGTTCATTGCTGAAGGCCTCAGAAGCAGAAAAGAAAAAAAAAAATAACAGCATTTCTAGCCTGTAAGAAAGGGATGTGAGGACTCTGGAAGGCAGCCTCCCACCTGCTGGAAGGCTTTGGCAGCTCCAAGGGGTTTGGATCAGAAAGAAGGTCAGTAAATTCAAGCTGCATTTGCTCTGCTCTAAACAGGCTGTTCTGGTTCAAAGGAAAAATGCTCAAAAGAAGAGACCCAGAAGACAGAAAATATTTCAAAGTGTCCTCACCAAACAGCTTCCCACTGAGGCCAAAGCGAAGCCCCAAGAACCACGACTCTTTCCAGAAGCACCTTCAGCCACACACCTATTAATGTACACAGACATCTGACACAAATGCACTGCCTGCAGGCGCCCACAAAGGCACGGAATCACAGGACTCTACACACAGGGCAGACACAGATATACCTGTTCTGGTTATGTACTGCTGCATAACAAAGCATCCCCAAACTTAGTAGCTTAAAACAACACAATAATTTATTTAGCAGTTTGGGCAGGGCTTAACAAGGAAGAATAACTCTGTTCCATGTACTGTCAGCTGGGGTAGCCCTACTAAGGCACGATGCTCACCCCCATGGCTGGGAACTGATGCTGGCTGTCGGTTGGAACCTTAGCTGGTGCTGTTGGCCAGGACACTGACAAATGGCCTCTCCAAGTAGCTGCTTGGCCTCCTCACAGTTTGGTGGCTGGTTTCCAAGAATAAGCATCCCAAGAGAATAAGCCATAAAAGCACATGTTATTTTTATGATCTAGGCTCAGAAGTCACATAGCATCACTCCTACCATGCTTTACTGGTTTTTTTCCTTTCTTCTCTCTTTTTATCCAGGAATCCATGTTGGCATATGCTCTGTTGGTGAGTGAGTCACAAAGGTCAGCCCACATTCAAGCAGAGGGAAAGAGAACCCACCTCTCGCTGGAGGAGTATCAACATCCACTTGTAAAGAGAACATGTGGGATGGGCTATATCCTGGCAGACACCTCTGGAGAATACACTCTGCCACAAGCCCTGGCACAAACACCCACACTTGTGAATGCAACTGACAAATTCAGACTCATACACACAGCACACAGACATGTTTACACATGGAGATAAATTAAAACATTCTGCATTCACATACATGAACACTGTCACACAAGGACATGCACATTACCGCAGGTGTTTTTCTTACATAATTCCACAGTTAGGTATACTCAAATATGCAAGCATATGCATATAGAGTAGCCTTGAAAACCTAAGGGACCCTAAGGAAACCAGACTGGGGACAGATAGAGTATAACCTATATGTCAGATGTCCCCTAACCCTCCTCCATCTCCCTACCAAGAACCCATACCCACAAAAACATCAGTATGAAATGTAGAATTTACCAAAGATATCCTAGGGGTGATGGAGGAAGAAGTTAATACTACACACCCCACAGCAAACAACTTGAAAGCCTACGGAGCAGTCCTCTCTTCCCAAGTGCCTCTCTCACCTACATCACCTCCATGGATCACTCTTTATCTTTTCTTTCCCTTGCATAGCACCCAGTTAGTCAGTTCATATCTCCCTCTCCTGGATTTTCACTCAAGCTCCCAAATTCCTCATCCCTTTATCATATAGAGTAGTCCAGATTTGCTTAGACCCATTGTAAAAGGTTGATGTAAGAACAGACATCAGATGTAAAGGAGATGTGTCTCCTTACAGACCACTTGTTCTCTCACTCTTGTCATCTGCATCACACCAAGATGTCTGACTGGCCAAGACTGATTAACTCCACACTCCAAATTTGTGGTAAGCCAAGTTAACTGGAAGAGTTCATTGCTATCTTCACCGCCCTACCTGGAAGAGTCCTATATAAACCAAGCCACTGCAGAGCTGTTGTAGGGCAGCCTATATGGAATCCCTTGCTGGTCCAATCTATGCCTACCCCTACACAAGAGCCAATGTTGCTTCTCCAAACAAGGAGCTGCAGAAGGGATGGTGTCTGCTGCAAGGGAATCCTGGACATGGTGGGTATAGTAACTGACCACACCAGCACAGTCCTGGGTAGGCAAGCCAGTGATGGAAGAACCCTTCCCTGCTCTGACACTGTCCAAAAGGTTCCCAAGCACCAAAGCTTTGGGAGTCATATGTGGAGCATAAGGATTGTTGTGTGGCATGTCTCAGAACATTAGATAATCGAATCCAATATTATTGGCAGACAGCCTGGATTTGGGATTTTGGAACAATTAAGAACAGATTTTGGTATCAGATAGACTTGGGTCCAACTCCTGACTGCCCTTGCACTAGCTATGCAAGTTGCTTAACTCTAACCAACCTTAGAGAGTAGTTTTCTTATCTGTAAAATGGACATAATATTAGTACTCACCTCAAATATTGTTATGGAAATCAAATGAGATAACACAAGTAAAGCATTCAGCCTAGTACCTGGCACACAGAAGTTCTGAATATATCTTAGCTCTTAGCAGAATTCTTTTTCATGCCTGTTGGCTACACAAACATTGTGTTAGAGGCTGGGCAAAGTTAAATCACATGCAAGTACACATGTGGGTACATGCAAACTCACACAGGGGGTCCCGCTTTATACCCCTAGTTAACATTCCAAGTAATTAACTCACTCTCAGACCTACACACACAACACACGTTATACATCACATCAGGCTATATGGAAGCATTTGTGAAAGGGTTGAAAGAAGTATTACTCAGGTAGATAAACCCTCCCTCCAGTCAAAAAGGAGACACACAGCAGCCTTGAACTCCTGGGCATAAATGGTCCTCCTGCCTTAGCCTCCCAAGTAGCTGAGACTACAGGTACATGCCACCATACCTGGCTAAAATATGGTACTATAATCTTATGGGACTACTGTCCTCTATGCAGTTTATTGTTGACCAAAACATCATTATGCTGCACAAGACTATAATTGAAAAGACCGCAGGTAAAGTCTTGAGTCTCAAGCAGTGGTGGACTCAGAGCTCTAGCTAGGGTGACCAACATGATACACAGACTTTCAGTGCTTACGCCAGAAGCCCCGTGCTAGGCAAACTGGCACAAGTAGTTATCCTAGCTCCAGTGTGTACCCAGGTCTTAATGTCTCTCTATTTCTTGGGTTGGATAATTCAATCTCAGGCTCTACACACAGCAAAATAGGCAAGCAGCTCCAGACCCTACGTTCTCTTAAGCCAGAGATTTGCAAGAAAAGAACTGGTTTGCTCTCCTCATGATTCCAAAAGATTGGAGTGAGTCTTACTGGCTGTCGTTGCTCTGCTTAAGACGTGTGCTCATTCTTTTATTTTGTTTTTTTTTTGGTTTAGTTTTTAAAATTGAGATATAATTCACATACCACAAAATTCATCTTTTTAGAGAATGCAATTGAGTGATTTTTAGTATATTCACAATGTCGTATGACTATCATTGCTATCTAATTCCAAAACATTATCATCACCCCAAAGGGAAACCCTATAGCCAGTAGCAGTCACTCCCCATTCCCCCTCCCTCCAGTCCCTGGCAACCACTAATCTACCTTTTCCCTACGTAGGTTCACCTATTCTGGATATGTCATATAAGTGGAATCATATAACGTATGGCCTTTTGTGTCTGGTTTCTTTCACTTAGCATAATGTTTTCAAGGTTTATCTATGTTGTACCATGAATTAGTACTTCATTCCTTTTTATGGCTGAATAGTATTCCACTGTGTGGATATAAAAACTTGTATATCGGCTGGGCGCGGTGGCTCACACCTGTAATCCTAGCACTCTGGGAGGCCAAGGCGGGTGGATCGCTCAAGGTCAGGAGTTCGAGACCAGCCTGAGCAAGAGTGAGACCCCGTCTCTACTAAAAATAGAACGAAATGATTTGGACAACTAAAAATCTATATAGAAAAAATTAGCCGGGCTGGTGGTACATGTATGTAGTCCCAGCTACTCGGGAGGCTGAAGCAGTAGGATTGCTTGAGCCCAGGAGTTCGAGGTTGCTGTGAGCTAGGCTGACGCCACGGCACTCTACTCCGGGCAACAGAGTGAGACTCTGTCTCAAAAAAAAAAAAAAAAAAACAAAACCAAAAAACTTGTATATGCATGTTATAGGAGCATTATTCATAATAGTCAAAAAGTGCACTAGCTGGGCATGGCACATGCCTGTAGTCCCAGCTACCTGGGAGGCTGAGGCAGGAGGATCGCTTGAGCCCCAGGAGTTTGGGGTTGCAGTGAGCTATGATGACACCACTGCACTCTGCCCAGGGCAACAGAGTGAGATCCTGTCTCTACAAAAAAGAAATGTGGAAACAATGTTGTTTCCAATTCCTTTTTCTTTTTGAGACAGGGTCTCACTCTGTTGCCCGGGCTGGTCTCAAACTCCTGGTCTCAAGCGATCCTCCTGCCTCAGCCTCCTAAAGTGCCAGGATTATAGATGTGAGCCCAGCCTCTACTCTTTGACTATTATGAATAATGCTGCTATGAACATCATATACAGTTGACCCTTGAACAACACAGGTTTGAATTTTGTGGGTCCACTTATATGCATATTTTTTAACAAAACAGATGGAAAATACAGTATTCGCAGGATGTGAAACATGCATATATGGAGGGCCAACTTTTTGTATATTGAAGTTCCCCAGTGCCAACTGAAGGACTTGAGTATGCATGAATTATGGTGTATTGGAGGTCCTGAAACCAATCCCTTGTGTATACCAAGGGACAACTGTGTAAGTTTTTGTCTGAACACTTGTTTTCAATTCCCTTGGATATATACCTAGAAGTGGAATTGCTGGGTTTTATGGTAACTCAATGTTCCCATTCTTGCATCAGTCATTGTCATCTGAGGATGCAGTGGTCTGATTGATTTAAACCTAAGTCACATACTCTACTCTTGGTGCTGAGGACAGAGTTAGTTTCACTAGAACCACATGGAATGAGGAGAGAATGATATTTCACCAGGAAAAAATGGGGTACAGTTATCAGATGGAGGATGAATGGACTCTAGGTGGCAAACCCACAGATGACTACTGCCAATAGCTATATTTATTGAATGCTTTCTATGAGCCAGGCACTGTGTTAAATACATGCATTATCTCATTTAGCCCTCATAGCAACCTCATGAAGTTTCTACTATTATCTCTATTTTACAGATGAGGAAACTGAGCTCAGAAAAGTTGAGTAAGTTGCCCAAGTTTATATAGCTTGGAGGTGGGTGTTTGAACCCAGGTCTGATTGCAAAGCAAAGTGTCAGAGAAAAAACAGATTTTGAGTTATTTTAAAATATACCTGCTGCAGGCTCTTTTAAATCACCCAATATTTTTATAATCATTGGGGAAGAGTCTATGTGACCAAAAATTTCCTTTCACACCAAGCACAGGAAAGAACAGGTTTTTATAATGAAAAAAAATCACAGTTGACATTTTTTTCCTTTAGATTTCCAAGTAAGCTTCCCAATTTTGTCAGATATCTCATCATTGGCATTGAGATTAAGCAGCTATATTTCTCAGAAAGTCTCTGTGCTTCTTGTAACCACTCATTTTTTTCTAGCAGGCCCAGAAATTCAGCTAAATTCTGCTTGTCATGAGATTAGGAAATGCAGAACTCCACAGCATGTTCTTAACCTCCTCCAGATATGATTTACAAGACCTCTTATCTCAGGCTCTCTGTGGTCCTCATGGTGAGGACCTAGGGCCAGGGATCTCTGACTCCCTACTCTGTACTCCTGTGGAGCAGAGCCCAGATCGTGTGAGACGGGTGGGACAGAAGATGTGAGGTGGCCAAAGAGTTGAAGAGATATAAGGAATTGCGTTTCATTGCCATCACCTTTAGCCAATTCCAAAAGGCCAGCCCTTGGAGTATCACAGCAGAATGACCTTATATTAAGCTGTATACTATATAAAGCTTCACACTAAGCTGCACGCTTACAGCACCACACTGACTCCTTCTTGAGAGACCCCTTTCTACCACTCCTCCCCCAAGTACACACACATCTCCACCAAAGCAACTTGCATCCTAAGCCCTTGAAAGATTTACTGCCAGTACTGCAGACAAATTAGTGAATACCAGGCAGTGGATTCCAAAGACAGGATGCTCATTTGCATTTGGAGTTGCATGTCATTTGCATTATATTTAAGTCATTTGCATATCACCTCTGCCCTGTCAAAATGTACATAAATCCTTTATACTTTCACTTTTTTTATTTTCTAAAGAGGACTGTGCCCCCACATCCTGCCCAGACTGCCTGTTAAAATTACTGGTTGAGTATTCCCAGCTTGATTGTGAAGAGCCTCACATGCCACGCTGAGATTTCAAACTGTAGAAGATCCCCAAGGACCTCAGAACGTGGCTTAAGAAACGTCGTTCATTCATTTATTCAACAAATCTTTACTGAATGCCTGTAATATGCCAGGCACTGTTGTTCGAGGTGCTGAGGGTATATCTGTGAACAATAAAATAAAAATAATTACAGCATTAAAAGTTAAATGCTGTCATTTCAGAAGATCACTTGGCACTAACCCAATCAATAAATACAAGTGCAAACCAAGGCACTAAAATCTCCTCAGAGTACTTTGTTATAATATCATTTGGGTATTATAGACTATAAGTACATATATATATATATATATTTTTAAAGATCAATCCTGAAACTGAAACAAATAGTAAGCTTCTTAAAGGATACTCAAGCACCTGAGAACGTGTCCCCAGGGATCCATGAATCCCAGGTTTGAGAAACACTGACTGGGGAGCCATTAACGGATTTAAATAGGGAAATTACTTGGGTTTGTGTCTTAGAAAGATCACTCTGCAGCTACACGGAAGGGGTGCTGGAAAGGAAGTGAGGCCATAGGAAGAGAGATCAGCGAGAGGCTTTAATAATAGTCGGGGTGTAACTCAGATGTAGGGCTGTCCACACTGCCAGTCTCATAAAATATGTGGTCCCCTCACTGATATCCATCTGAAGTCAAGTCACACCACACCCATGGTGACTTCTGAAGTTTTCAATGAAAATTTGTACAGTTGTGGGGAGGTCACAACACACATTATTTCACTTGAAAATTCACCTTTGGATGTGTCTCTTTAAATTCTCTTATGTAGTCACAAGTCCTTAGCTGTTCCACCACCCAGCTCTCAACTGACTCTGGGCTCTCTTTTCTTGATTTCTCAAACTCTGGAACTCCAAATTCATCATCCCTTTATTTTGCAGAGCAATTGAGCTTCTATTCCAAAATCCCAGGATGTGTGGGAAAACAAAGGGCCCCTCAGTTCCAAGACCTACCCTATAGGAGGTTATAAATAACTTTTTAAAGTCAATGCGTAAGAGAAAAGCTGATAAGGTCCTTATCAAGCACAATAGATCTGTAATGGAGAGGAGATAGAGGTATGGCAGCCTATGGCCAAACACAAAGGTTTAAGGGGTGGGTCACCAACAGCTTTAATTAGGTCTTTGTCACATGGTTAGGATGAATTTCCTGGTTCAGATGCTCAGAGATGCCCAGACAGAGTCTGATTTAAAACCCAGCGTGAAGCCGGGTGCAGTGGTTCATGTCTGTAATCCTAGCACTATGGGAGGCCAAGGCAGGAGGATAGCTTGAGGCCAGGAGTTTGAGACCAGCCTGCGCAACAAAGCAAGAGCCCATCTCCACACAAAATTTAAAAATTAGCAGAGGGTGGTAGCATGTGCCTGTAGTCCCAGCTACTCAGGAGGGTGAGGCAGGAGGATTGCTTGAGCCCAGGGTTTGAGGTCACAGTGAACTATGATCATGCCACTGCACTCCAGCCGGGACAACATAGCAGATCATGTCTCTTAAAAAGAAAAACAAAACACAGCTTTCTGGCTTTTATTATGGAAATATTCTGATTCAGTAAGTTCAACAGGGATCTTTCTTTTTAATACAGGCCCCAGCTACTACCCATTTTGGAAATCATTGGCACTTGCTTATTGAGCTACATATACACCTACCCTACAACCTGCAAATTCACTCCTAGATATTTTACCCAAGAAAAAGAAAAAGGTATGTCCACAAAAGACGTGTATGAGAATGCCTATAGCATATTTATACATAATAACTAAAACTGGACACAACCCCAAATGACCATAACAGGAAAATGAAAAAGATGGGAGACTGGGGACAATAGAGTATAAGGATTACCAAGGGGCATTGAAGGCCTGATTGCGACTGAAAATCAGATAATGGAGCTAGTGAACATTGTTCTGTGGTTTTTCTCCAGCAGCCTAGAGGCAGGAGCAGAGAAAATGAACCTGTCTGACCTACATGTGGAAATTAGATGGGAGGGACAAAGTGAGTGGAGGCAAAGGAACTAGAGGTAGTGGTGAGAATGGATGCAAAATGACTATCTTTGTCTAAGAGAACTTCAGAAACACCCCTGTCCAGAGCTTCCCTTATTCTGCCCCCGTGCTTCTGTGTTTCATGCCCTCTCCTGCTTGGATTCAAAGGTGGGAAAATCAGCCAACCCACTTTGCATTCCAGGACTGAGGTTTAAAGCAGAGATGGTAGAAGAGGTCACACTTAGTGTTAAAAGGACGCTCAGCAACAGATCCAGGGCAAGGCAGGAGTGCCCCTGAGATGTTGATCCAACCTGGGGACACCAGAAAGAGCAGGGGTAAATCCTGAGTTCGTTTGGCCACCAAGGAGGAGGACCCTTCTTGAGGGTCTGAGGAGCTGTCATCTGTGGGATGTGGTAGCTGACAGCCTGAAAAATTGACTGGGCTGCTCCAGATAAGAAATAAAATAAAAATTCTGTCCAAGCAGGTGTCACACTAACTTGGCAGGAGGCTGGCTGCTGATTTGCACATGCCAACATCCTCTTCTCTCTCCCTTTTCCCTCAGTCACTGCTGGTTTTAAGCTGCTTTCTGGAGAGGGGCATCAGAGAAGTACACTTTTACAGGGATGGGAAGGAGGCTTTCTAAGGAGAAAAGTTCAGGAAAGGAGAGTGGAGCTGTACCATTACAGCTCTAACTTCACTTCCTCTCTGTCCCTGCAGGCTCAGTGGAAGGCAGGAAAATAAACCCACAGTTACCGAAGGTCTACTTTGTGTCCAGCCCTATGCTGAAGGCTTTCACATTAATCATCCCAACAACTCTGCAGGTCCAAGATCATACCCATTTTACATGCAAGGAAAGTGGAGTTTGGGGGAGGGGAAGTGTCACACAGCTGGTAAAAGGCAAGCCAGGGACCCAGCACAGGTCAGTCTTACTCAAACTCTGAACTTTTTCTATTCTAATGAGCTGAGTAGTGTTTTCTGTGTGTGTCAAAGATTAATCGACCCTATAGTCAGTATAGATACTGAACTGTAGAATATTGACTTTCAGGAGAGGGCTTAATTTCCCCCAATTCTCAGGGCTCCTACTGACACACAGAGCAGTGACCAAGACTGTTATCCAACAATGATAACAACATCGACAATGAGAGTCACCACTTCTTGAGACCTTACTGAATGCCGAGCATCATTTTAAGCGCTTTATATATATTATCTAATATTATCCTTAAAATAACCCCATGAGGCAGCCAACAATTATTCTTTCAAGCACCCACGGACTATCTAAAAAACTGATCACATGCCAGGCCAGAAAGCACATCTCATCAGATACCAAAAAAAATCAATTGACCACTTTCTATAATCAAAGTAGAACTCAACAACAGAAAGATAACAAGGGCCCCATGCATTTGGAAACATTTCTAGTCTCAAGGGACAAAAAAGAAATCAAAATGGAGATATTTAGAAATAAAAAATAGCGATGGAAGGCAGATAAAGTGGTCCTTAAAGGGAAACGTATGGATTTAAATGCTTTTGTAAGAAAAACAAAAGCTGAAAAAGAGCGTCCAACTCAGGAAGTTAAAAAAGAACAGACTAATTCAAAAGAGAATAGGAGGGCCAGGCGCGGTGGCTCACGCCTGTAATCCTAGCACTCTGGGAGGCCCAGGCGGGTGGATTGTTTGAGCTCAGGAGTTCGAGACCAGCCTAAGCAAGAGTGAGACCCCGTCTCTACTAAAAATGGAAAGAAATTAATCGGACAACTAAAAATATATAGAAAAAATTAGCCGGGCATGGTGGCGCATGCCTGTAGTCCCAGCTACTTGGGAGGCTGAGGCAGAAGGATTGCTTGAGCCCAGGAGTCTGAGGTTGCTGTGAGCTAGGCTGACGCCACGGCACTCTAGCCCGGGCAACACAGTGAGACTCTGTCTCAAAAAAAAAA